>VNJV01008214.1:0-23533 GCA_008042635.1 Drosophila nikananu
GGATACAGGAACAGAAGAGTACGACTTCTTTCATTAGACGAAGAGAGAGCGAATAGATCTGGGATTCGCTGGGGGAGGATGTAAACACTCTTAGATTTATATGGGCAAGTTGTATATAAGCTGCGGCATTTCTTATGTATTAAAGTAGAAAAAAGCTCAAAATGCTCTTAGTGTCCTAAAGTAAATTAGCTTATGCGCTATCCAGACAGCTAAAGTTAATTAAATTGACGGCTTTAAGAAATAAGAATCATTCGGACATCGAACAGCTGGCAGTTAATGAATGTGGCACACACGGCGTATGCGTAATAATTGCGACAACAGTTTATTAAACGCTCGTATTTACACGCTCCCTGGCCGGCAGATGATGATGAGCGATTTATCTGCAAGTCACGTTTCGGGTACTTAATAAATGGCCCAGGCAAATGTGTGAAACAGCATAAATACTGCTCTTTACATAAATTACCCCTAGGGTTCTATTGTTTGCAGCCTGTTTTAAGCCCTTGGCAGTTAACTGGTAGCCGTTGGCATTAAATCTTCTGGTCGGTAGGCAGCAGGTGGAGCATTGATCGGCTTGAATTGTTATTTTAACAAAGCATAATATCCTTGGGAAAATATAGTTGCCCAAAATAAGATGAAAGCAACAAAATTGCGTGAAATCTGATTAGGCTATGTATGGAAAATTAAACTCTGTTTTGTGGAATTGAGAAGCAATGAATAGCTCATTAAAAGTTGCAAAGTAATTATAAAATAACCTTGTTTTATTTATACAATTATTATTACTCAGTATTTAATGAAGACTCTGTTCATGAAATAGTTTCTTTATCTATTTTTCGGAAGGAAAGGATACAATATTATTTTCTTGTTCAGTTTTTTGGTATTTTTTCCTATAATGGACATGTTCTAGCCCCAAGGGATTGTTTACTCTGGCCACATTTATCATCCGGGGATAAACAAATTGATTTACTTTTCATATTTCAATTTGGCCGGCCTTGCCCTCGACTTTCGATGTCTCAATGTCCGTGGGAAGATGTATGAAAAACCATTTAATTTTATTTGACTTTTGTTGGCTGCGAACCACGGCTTAAGTGGCCGGCTGGCCACTTATTTATGGCCTAAATGAGCACTTGGCCTGCAGTAATTGTGGGCCACGTCTGCGATTGCCCGGGCCCTCATCTAAGCGCAATTTATGCTCCATTATAATTTCCCGGCGATTCTACCTAAGCAAAAATAACATGAAATATGGCGGAGTGCGGCTGAAAAATGTACGAAGGCGGCGGAAAGCGGAAAAGAAACAGGAAGACGGAGAAGAGAAAGGAAAAGGAATGGTGAAACTATGTAATATTGCGCATACGCCCGGCTGGCTGCTGCTCGCTGGCCGCGATTTGTTTGCCCTGGCGGCGTGTCGTTAATTTAAAATTATGTTTACGATGCCCGACCCCGTTGTTGATAATAAAATAAATGAGTTTAATGCGGCCCGCCCGCCGTATAAATCACATTTTTATTGAAATTGCTGTTGTTGCATTTAACCGGGGCGAACGGTGGGGCTGGGTGATGGTCCTCCTGTCAGGACCTCCAGGCAAATGAAGTTTTTTAATTGAATGCAGTGGCAGTTGCAGCTGCAGCTGCTGTCAATTTGACTGCGAATGGGCGCGTCTCTGTCCCCCGCTCAATACCCGTTGAACGTTTTTCCCTTGGACAGCCCCCGCAGATATCGGAATGCATATTTAAGTGGCTTTTAAAAGCCCTCAGAAATCGTCTCAGCTTGCAGTGGTGACCCCGTAATTGATTGTCACACGCCGCAGCAATTAAAATGTCAGTCATTGCATTTGTTTCCTCTTATTTCCTCGGTCGAATGGGTGGCGCTTTGCAGCGGGCCCCGGGTTAAATTTCAAATTAACTGTGCATATTTCATGCCAAAACATTTTGCGTTTATTTGGCGGTGCAAAAAAAGAGCGAGAACACACAAATTCCGGCTTTCAGCTGTGAATGTCGCTTAGCGTTTGCGACCGCAGATGACTGCTGCAGGGACGAGGTCCGGGAGGGGCTGGTGTTGCCGCTGAGGTTGCCCTGATGGTCACTTGAAACAAGTGGCCAACAACAACGGCAAGGGGCAACTGCCAACTGGCAATGGCAATGGCAAAGTAAATGCTATTACCATTTAAATTTCTCGAGCTAACCAGGCGCAAAAAAGGACACTCGAATGTACGTTAGAAGCCACCTTTTAGACGCAATCATTTACCGTCGGGCCCGGCAGCCGGTTAACTTGTTCATTTCAATGGTTTGCACGAAGGATTAAGGGCCAAAGAATTTGCTCTGGTATTCGAATAAGGTGGAGTGGGTACTGTGATCTTGCTTATCAAGATGGGTAAGTTAAAATGGGCTTAGAAAAAATATAAAAGATTTGGTTTACATGTTATGTATTTATTTTATGGCAATAGTTATATTGAAGTTTCTTTAAACTTTACAATTCTTAATGATGGGATTATGAGTGCTTCAAATGTATTCCTTTAATACTTACTTATTTTTAAGCTTAGAAGCCAACAATTTTACATATTGTAATTGAATATCTGAAAAATGAATACAAGTTAAAAGCAATCTACAAAAGAAGTTCATCCCTATGATCATCTTATTTAAATTATTAATAAATTAATAAACTGTTTTTAAAACTTATTTGTATTAGACAATCTCGAAAAGTAAGTGATCTAAGCACAGTGCCCCAGTCCGACCGCTAAATCGCTTTGCATTATGCCAGCGAAACGAAACACTGTCAGTGGCGGCAGTGCGTCGCTTCAACTCGCTTATTTTTGTTTCTATTGGAATTGTTTAAAAGTTAGTTTTAAGTAGCTTCGGACAATGGGTGGTCAGGGGATCAAAGGGACCGGGGCAGGGGCTGGGGTTTGGTCCAGGGATTTGGAGCTTTGGCTTTTGGGAGCGAGAACATTGTTATTTTTGCAACTGCTGCGCTCCGGAGCCCTGCTCATTTACTTTGTGCCTTTTGTGTGTGGCCTGGCATGTAAATTGAATTCAAAGTGGGTATTATTGCATTTGTGTCCTTTTTCAGCTGCTTTGTATTTGAGTTTTGCTTTGTTTGCCTGCCGCCAGCCGCCTGCCGCCTGCCAAACGGCAAATGGCACCTTAACCCTTTAAATACAGCTAGCAAAAGGGACTAGATATATGGAGCTCTTACAGAGTTTGTATTAAAATATTAATTGCATTGTTAAATACTTTGAACTGCTCTAGGAAAAATATTACTTGCTATTTTTACATCAATTAATTACTAATAATATAAAATAGCTTGATGTCTGCAGATTGTGTAAAATCGGTTTGTTTCATTCATTGTTTTTTTAGAGCTTATGAATATTTCAGGTACTGCTATTCACCATTAAGCTAATTCCATGTCTTGACCACTGACGATTTTAATGGGTTAAGGCAATCCCTTTCACGCTCGGAGACCCTCGCAGCTGGCGAAACATGCAGTTGAAAGCCCCGACAAGTTGATGCTGCTCCGGCGGATAGTTTCCAGCTTGGAGCACCCCAGTTTCACTGGCTGCCTGCCGCAAAGTGTGGGATCATTCATCAAAGCCAGGACCCAGCTCTGGCGAATGCCATCAAACATAATAATCAAACATCAGCAACATAACAAACGACCAGAGCGACCCGAAATGCGGCGGCTGCTTCTTTGGCTGCTCTCGCCCCTTGCCAACTGCCTTTTGGCCAAGTCCGCACACTTCTGGGTAGCTATTGGGTGCACTGAGATAAACTTTGGCCAACAGTTTGCATTAACAATTAAAAACTGAGATTTCGGATATGCTTAGAGGCTTGGTAATAATAGTATTTATAGCAAACAAACCCCATTTAAAGAAATATATTTACGATGAATCACTTAAGGGTTATTTCTTGTTGCATAAATTATAGTTTAGTAAGTATCTGTTGTGGTTTATTCTCGAAAGTATTGAACAATCAACTAACCCAGACTTGCTACTTGGTTTATCTTAACTTAAATTTTTCTCAGAGTGCCACTCGACGTGGTCTGCCATATTTCTCAACAGGACCATTGACCTGCCCATGCCACTCCGACGCCGCCAACCGACACCACCAAGAAAATGTTTTCACTCAAAAGCAAATGCAATAAAAAAGGCAATTTATCAGCATAAAATATTATATGGCATGCCATTGAGTCGGTTCATTTTTTCCTGCGCCCGAAACTCCAACTCCTATTACACGGCTAACTGTGGCCCATTTACGCCTTTCCCAGTCGCCGCGTTTTAAATTTAAGCCACCGAATGGGATTGCATGTGTGCGCGGTTATTCCATCTTTGGCTTCGAGATGGGATTCCTGCGAATGCTGTGCCGAGTGGCTGGCAATTGTGGCTGTCACTCAAATTAGCGCCATTTACAAAGGCATTTGCATGCTGTTGGCCATGTCACGCACCACCCAACCACCCCGTAAGTCCTCCCCACCACCCATACTCGCAATGACGCATTCGCTGGCCTGTGTTGTGATTTACAAGTATTTGCCAATGCCTGAAGGCACTTGAGTGTCTGCCGCTTGCCGGCATTCAGAAGCACTCAGAAAAAAGGCAGAATTAGTAGCGATTTTGGACAGAAAAATTCAATGTAATGGCATACTGTTTAAATTAAAGTTTTAACTGGCAAGTCATTATGATTAAAGAGTTTTCGCTATTGATTCCTGATCTGCTTCCTCTGTCTTATTTTATATAGCATCCGATTACTCCTTTTTTCCGAGTGAGTTCTTATTCCTGACGTGCCCCACTCTGTGGGATCTCTGTATTCCTGTGTGCTTGTGCGGCTGCAACCTCTCGTTGACATCATTTGCCAGTCAGTGGCTGCTTGTCGAGCTCCACGCATAAAAAGCTGCTCACTCGTTAGGCCCACTTGTTCCGCTCCTCTCTGTTATGTTCCGCACTGTTCTGTGCTGCTGTGCTGTGCTGCTTTGTGCTGCTGCTTATGTGAAAGTCAAGGGTTATCATTATGCGTCCTAAGTGCGCCTGCAACTTAAATTCTGACCCACAACAACGGGGCACCAGCTGTAGTTTCTCTGGTTTCTGTCATTTTCCAAGCAGTTGCAGCCAAATTGTGCCTACGCCCAGGGGAAAACGTGGTCCCCCCAACAAGGGCCGGGTGGGTCTATGGCCAAGTCAAGATGCCAAGGCCGACACACACACACACAGCGCACACACACAGGGGCTGGTGACAACACAATGTTGTTGGGTGCAGGCATCGAGATAAGATCATACCACAAAACAGGACACATCTTGGCTTGGCCCCTGGCCAAAAAACCCAGAGAGGCGAAAAGGAGCGGCAGAGCCACCGCTGACAAGTTGGGAAAAGGAAAAGGACTGCCGAAATGGCAGACGGGGCCATCTGCTTTAAGTCCATTCCGAACTGCCTCGGCTTACATAATCAATTAGCTATTCAATTTTGGCCAAAAGTTTCTCCCTCTGCTGATAATTCGAAGCCGAGGCTCCTCTCTTGTCATACCAACTTTTGCGTGTGTCCGAGGAATCGTGTAATAAACTTTTCAGCATCCACATCCACCTCCACTACCACAACCACTACCACTTCCAATTCCACCCATGATTGCAGCTTTCAAGGGGCTAGGGAAAATTTTGAAGCAGCCCCGAAAATTCGTACACATTTTTTGCCTTTTGCCTCCTGCACTCGCCGGTGGTGGTGGTGGCTCGGTTCCTTTTGAAAAAGTAGCTAATTTAATAAGAAATTCTTGGAAAACTACACGAAAAAGGCTTAAGTTCTACATGAGTAAAGTTATAGAAAAGTTTAAGTTGCCAAATCTAATTTGCTCAGAAATGCTGCCGCACAACAAAAACAGCAGCAGCTCGAGAGTTGGGTCGAGTGTGTGAGCCTGGCCAGAGGGAGGAGCTGAAGCAGAGGCTCCCATCCAGGATTTACTTTGCCTTTTGCCGCCAGCGGACTTTGCGGCTCTCAGCCAGTCAAAGCTGAATTTGGTCGATAAACACTTGGAGAAATTACCCAATTTCACAGCGTTCGTTGTTGGTTCTTCGTTAGTTTCCAAGTAAATACAACAAGTTTGTATTTATATTTTCCCAGAAATGCTGAAAAATAAAGTAGTACAGCTAGAAGTAGCTTCATTTTGTAGCATTTAAATTGAAATATATTCATATTCTTCAGTGCAGATGAGGTAAAGTGTTGGGTTCCGTAAATGGCTGCAAATTCTGTGTATGTGCGGAATTCTATTAAAACAAATAATGCAAGAAAGTTAGCCAACGGTTAGGGGTTTGTTTGTGGCAGTCCATGACCTGGCATAATCCAGTTTTTAACGAATCGAAACTCGGGACAACTAATCATAAGTTTATGCAAACTTAATTCGTGTCGTACTCAAAGACAAAAGGGGGCAGGCACCGAAATGCCTTAAAGTTGCCCTCTGCCAAGTCACCCATTCTATCGCGATAATGCGAGAAAATCCTTTGCCAGACACTCTCCAGTTTCCCATCGCTTCCGATGCGCTGTCATGTCACACCGAGTCGTGATTTATTTGCGCGGGAATGTCAATAAATTTAATACGCGAATATAATACATTTTACAGGCAATCAATCAACCCGACTTAAGCGCCACTCCCACGCTCAGGCTCAGGCTCACTCTCGACGGAAAACATGCACAAGGCTAAGCTTTTATAATCGCAGCACTTTAAGAAATGCGACTTTGGCACTTCACAAATACATATCCCACCAGGAATGTTTGCCATATCGAATTTAATTCGGTTCCTGAATTATTAAATTCTTGAACATAATAATATTGAAATGTATTCTTGGTTAATAATAATTATGCATTGCCTGTCTGCACTGGGTAGTATTTTATAACATTTTCCACCTGATATTAAGCCATTCCACACTCTATTTCAAATGTGTGCTTGCTTGAAAATGAAAATAGTTAGTTATTAATGACCAGCGTGGCTGTGGAAAGCAATTTCCACAAATTGAACGGCTCCGAAAATAATCACAACCAAACTTTGATTTAGCCCACATTCGGGGAACAGACTTTCTGTATTGGCATTTCGATTCCGCCCGTGGAAATGCGGCTCCAAAATCCAAGCTCTCCGCCTCGCCACTCCCCCTTTGAAAAGCCAACACAAGTGCGCGGCGGTGAAAGATGAAAAGTGCATTCGGACGGCGGGGCGCGTGTTCGCTTGCACACGAGTGCCAAATTCAATTTGGCCAACTCCCTGGCAAGCCGCAGGCCAGCTCTCAAGCTCAAGGCCCACTCAATGAGTTTCAGCTAATTGCCAGGTGAGGAGTGGCGCAAATAAATCAAAGCGAGAATATTTCCCTTTCGAGGTTTCGCGTTCGTCTCCAGGCAGCGCCAGCACAACAGCTTTTCACCCAACCCGACCCCATCCCAATCCCAGCCAGTCCTTCCACGGGAACACAATGCAATTTTTACTGCTTTAGCGAGAATTCCACTCTGGCCCCGGCATGTGGAGTTCTGGGGGGCAGTTCGCCGGACAGCCGGTTGGACATAATAAAGTCCAGTCCCCGGATTTCTGCTCTCGCTGTTACTCTCTGTTCTAGTCAGTCCGGCTTCGCCATGGCAATGTTTAATGAAACCATAAGGGAAATAATATTTCCAAGAACGAATTGCCAAATATTCTTTTGTTTTTAATTTAGAGCAGAATACACGGGCAGAAGGTAAGTCTCACAAAGTGCAGAAATCCCTTAAAGGGGTTCTTTGTTTACTTAATAAACATGTGGGTAAAGGATAACTAAATAAACCAATTTTGACTATAAAATGTTTATTATAAGTTTTTTACTTTGATTAATAAAATGTTAGGCCCGACTTTTTTAACCATATAAATAAAAGCAGAAAAATATCTATATTATTCCCAAGAACACAAAATATATGGTCAATTGCTGAATCATAAATTACATAAATCTTGAAGGTTTTATATTTATCTTAATAAATGGCTGCTGGAACATAGCTTTTTAAGAAATAAGTTTTATAAGAAAAGTAAAGACAAAAATAACTCTTCAAAAATGTATTTGATTAACCTGTTTTCCCAAATACCTTTTCTGTTTAATCTTATACCATTTTCTGTGGGACTAAATACTGCCAAAACCCCTTTAACTCCTTGTGAGAGTGCTAAAATGTGAAAAAAGAAATGCATAGAGTCAAGTCAAAATAGCGACCGTGCGAAAAAATTCGTGAAATTGAGTTTGAAAATAAATTAAATTATCGCGCCGCGCCATGTAAGTAGTTTGGCAGTTGATGGCGGGGGAAGGGAAGGTTCGCTGTTGTCCAAATGAATCAATTTCAACTTAAGCGGCAATTTAAAAGGGCAGCCAGAGCCAACTTTCGACACGCAAATCTAGCAGTCTGTTCAGCATACAGAGAAACCAAAAAGTGGGATGTTTATAAAGTCTATTATTTTGTAAAAAAAAATTCAGACAAGAATTTTAAATATATAAGACTGAAAAGGTTTGAAAGCTCACGGCTTATGCTGAAAAAGTTATATTTTACTTATTGTTTATTAGAAACTTAATTAATGATATTGGAAAATATACCTCCATCAAGTTAACTATACTTTTAAAAAATTAAATAAGCAATTATTCGATATTTTTTTTAAGTACTAATTTTCGCCTTGTGTAAGCACCAGACTCTCTGTCCGTTCGACCGGCTCCTCCTGCCAGTTTATCCATCTATCGAGCTGTCTGGCAGTTTTGCATATTGCTTTAACCCCCGGATCCAGATCCGGGGATCCGATGTCGGACCTTTGGGAGTGCCACGAATAAAAAACAAAAGGAGGTGAAAGAAAAAGAAACTATCTGGCGAAATACTTGCAAATTCCATTCTATTCGACTTTTAAATTAGTTTGTCGGACTTCGGGCCGGAGACATCTGACAAAAAGTTTTCCCCCTGTCGGCGGTGGACCGACCACCAAGGCCCGAATGCAATTAATGATTGAGCCACCGCACCACAGCAATTGGCGGCATGCAAATGCAAATGCGAATTGCTCATTACAGCGACTAATTTCGGCAATAGCTCAATGGCTCACACAGGCCGTAGGGCGGCAATTAAGGCCCGCCGAAATCAATGAAATATGATAACGTTTTATTAGGTAAGCACTTGTGGCAATTTGCAGCGGTCAATTTAATCGCCTGACAGACAGACACACTGGGAGGAGCAATGAGGGAGTCCGGCAAATGGCACGGTAGACTCTGGGGAGTTTGCCCACTTTCTGTGCCTTATTTATTGTTCAGCAGGCAATGACAGCAACGTGACTCGCAGAATGAAATGCTGGAAAAATGATAACGTGAATATGGCCATGACACCCGGGGACCCACGACGACGGCACGGGGAGCGCTGAGGTGAATTCGTCCTGGCACAGTGGAAGAGAATGGAATTTAATTTGCCTTTTGTGTGGTAAGGAAATGGTAAAAATTAAAGCATGAACCATTTTTTTTATATCTGAAAATATATTTATAGATAGTGAATGCTCTATAAAATCAATTTAAACTAGATTCTTAATGATAAGACTAATCTACTTTTAAAAATAAGTTCCTGCTGAAATACTCACCAGTCTGTTTAGCTCTCCTTTGATTTTATTTACCCCTAAACAGGCCCAGTTTTGGGTCCACTTTGCTGAGCATTGTGCGAATGTCTTGGCACAATTCGTGCGAAATAAATTTGCCTGCTTAAATTGCAACTCATGCTCTGCCCTGGGTTCCTCAAGCTCCGACTGCCTGCGATGGGTAACCTTGAACGCTTCGTTAACTGCATTTAAGGCTGCCTTTTCCGCTTTTCCGACTCCACTCCCCAGCCATCGCATTCCAAAAATCATATAAGGTACATTTTTGTACTTGCAGCGCATTTCAAAGCGGAAAATCAGAGCTGGAAATGGCAATAAAACTTTTAGTGCGCCAGAGCTAAATATGAAATGGCTCATAGGTACGTGTTACGTAAATAGTTAAAATTCATTAAAACTTTTGCAATTACTGCGCGTCGCAAAGTCGTTAATTATTTTCCCTTTCTGGAATCGCAGGAATCCCGGAAACCCTCGAGATTAAGGCGAAAAATCAAGCCCGGCAATTAGCAGGTCGCCGTGTCGTCCTTAATATGCGCAATTAGTGACTGCCGATTGGCCTTGTCAAGAGATATTCGATTATCATAATTATCGGCAATAAGCCCATTATCGACCCTCCACCACCCTGCCCGTGGGATCTGCGACCCACATAAATATGCAATGCAATTTATGCCCACATCCTGGACTCTGGCGAACTCGTACTCGATTTGTTGTCATTAAATTAATGAAGTTTGCTGCCCCTTCTGTCGGACACTAATCTTAAAATTTGTCAATGTCATCGACGTGTCATTGTGTGTGGCTGGTTTGAATGCTACGTGAGTGTATACTCCGGTTTCTGGCGAGAGTATTGGGTTCCTACACGTCGAGAATCACAGGAGAAATGCCATTTCCATTTATCGTTTTCAATCATCACCTTCAGTATCCACTGACCCGAATCGATTAATTACCTTATCGCCTTGCAATGACAAGTGAAATGTCATATCGAAAACGCATTTCGCATTGCATTTAATAAACTTGTAATTATGACTTGTGGGAAGCAGTGGACATTATAACCAAATTTATTACGCCAAGTAAAAACTCCAATTGTCATATATTTCTTTATGTGTAGCCCTAGTCAGAGGGTCAGGTAAGCAGCATCTGGCCGGAGAATCGTAAATTAGTTTGGGCAATTATGTTTACCTACATCTAATTAGCCTAATTGAAGCAGGACAAAAGCTCCGGCTGCAGGGCCTTCATCGGTGGTCCTTGGACTCGGCACCTGAGCATCTCTGAGCTCTGTTTCTCGAGTTGCTGAGTCCAAGGAACAGCAGTGCGTGTGCTGATTGGCCCGGCATGGAGGCATGGCATCCAGTGTCCCATCATTGCGTATGCCACTCAGGCACGACCAAACCGATCCGAGCTGGCCAATATATCGATCAGCGGAGTGGAGTTGCTGCCCCTAAATGCCTGGGACACCGCACCTTTGGTTCACCTCAGGCGAAACCGGGCGCTTCAGGTGTTTCAGGCAGCCAGCCCGAGGCACTTTAAGACTTGCGGCTGTGGTTGGACGGCGGGGAAAAGACCGGGGCAAACACGGAAAACTCGGGAAAGCGCGGAGAGACCCGGACAGAAAGCCACTGCCAGGAGCACAAAAATGGAGAAAAATGCTGCCGGGAGTGCCAAAATCGGGAGGGGCCAACTCAAGCGTTATTCTGCAACCGCGACACTTGGCACTGACGCGCCGCATTAAGCACAGGCGAACGGGTTCCGGGTTGGGATTCCGCCCACATCTGAGGGTGGGCGACTAGGACTGCACATCAACATTTCTGGCACTGGCACTAATTCACTTAAGAGGCGTCAGGGGAACGGGGTAAACGCTTCCTGAAACGAATAATTTGCAATAATAGATTGATTATTGATTATTGGTTTCTTGTTTTCAAAGATTTATCTTGGATCTCGGATGGCGGATATATTTTTTATGCAAGAGATTCCTACACTTGACAGTACTTAAACATATATTAAACTCCTCAATATTAAATGTAAAATAGCTCCTGAAATAATATAATGCTCATGCGGGGGAGCTACTCCGCGCACCGCAACTGTACACAGTCGAGTGGTGCCCATTAGTTGCTGCTGCTAATTTCTGCAACCGCTGTCGACTGGCGGCAACTTGGAGCGCATCATCAACGCAAAACTAATGCGCAAACTTTTGCGGAATTTTCACTTTTAATTGTTTGAGTGTTTGTTGCAAGCTCACAGACTCGCGCACACACACACACTCACTCACTCGCCCGCCCGCCCGTCCGCGAGGATTAAAAGGGGGCGTGGCAGTTCGAGGAGGCAGCTGGCCGCAAACACCGCAATTTAGTTAAAGCATAACGGCAGGCAGACCACGGCAGCAGCAACCACAGCAGCAGCAGCAGCAGAAGCAACAAAGATTGTAGCAACTCCAGTTGCAGCTGCAAAAATCTCGACTCGAAATCCGAAAACCCCTGTTTCTGTCGGCGAATTTAATGCTTCATTCCAGTTGCACAAAATAGTTGCACTCCCTTGAGCTGCCTTTGGCAACTCGTTTCCTTTTGCTCTTGGAATGCTCCACCCTTTGTCGTTGATTTAACAATTAATCCAGCGAGCTGCATTTTGTTTTAACCCGAATTTTGGCTACCATTTAAATTACAGTAGTTAACAAGATAATACAAAATTCAAGCTGCTAACGACTTCTGACACCATTGAAACATCTATCATCCACAAAAAATCATGAAAAAATAAAAATACGCCTCTTACTTTTATCGGATTTATTTAGCTAAAAATTCACTGAAAACTGGATTTTTTCTGAAATGTCACAATTCATTGAAATGTAATTTTTTACGTAGAATAAACTCAGATCTCGCACAACTTTTCCAATCTATTATTTCCATAAAAAGCTACAAAATGCGGAGACATGGAAAACCATTTTAAAACTTATGCGCATGTATCCAAAAAAATTAATTGTATTTCTATTTTGAAAATCTGTTAATCCAGTACCATCAAAACTTTAAGAGATGAAATGGTGTATTTTGGGTGCAAACTAGTGTTATTTGATTTCCCTCTTCCAATGGCAACTTGTTGAACCCACCTTTGCGTTCACTCGCGATTGCATTTTCCGGCGGAAAATAGCCAAAGGGCCGCCCGTCACCGTCGAGCCTGGTAAATTCATTACCTTATTTTTCCAAGAATTTATTTTTATTTTTTAATACGTACGCGGCCAAACCACCCGGTGTTGAAAGGGTTGCGTTATTGCTTTTGACATTTATTTAATTGAACGCCACCGGACCCTCTGGTTCAGAGCTCAGAGTCTTGTAATTGGTCACCAGCTGTATGGAAAATATATGAAAATCAGGTCCCTTTGATACCTTTTCTCGGAAACGCAAACATAAATCATACGCCGTGTATGTTTATGCTTTTATGCAGGAAATGTGAAGGTTGTCGTACCCCGGAGATATGCCTTAAAGGATTCGTAGCTATAAAATCGCAGCTTAAGAAAATTAAACCTTTACAGTCCATAAAAACTTATGTATTATAAAATTACATACAAAATTAATTATGTAAGTATTTATTCCTAGTTTATTTGGTTTCTCGGTAATAAACAATGTTGCTAAACATTTCTTCCTGTGCCCACAGCCTTCAACTTAAATTTTTGGCCAGAACTAATCGGGTTCAACCTGGAGAAGAGCTGCGGCATGGGGGATGCAGTGTTGGGCGAGAGCAGCACAATTGTTTATTTGCAAGGAAATTCATTTGCCAAATTGCATGCGTGCCTGAGAGTCATCCCACCCCTCAACCAGAACCAGAGCCAGATCGAGTGCACCCTAAAAAGCCGGTGGTGCTTAGGTCTGCTTTTGGGCCACTCCCGAAATTGTACTCGGCCTGACTTCCCCATGTTTATCTACATTTCCCAGGGCTTTGCTGCAACGGCTGCCGTGCCGTGCCGTGCCTTTGCTGATGCAACTATAAAATCGTTTTTAATTCATTTTGGAGCCGGCCAGTGCCAAATGCAAAACTTTGCCATTATGCTTTTATGGCGGTCTTAGTTTGGCTAGAATCCGGGGGCAGGGGTTTATGACGGAGCAGCGTTTTGCGTTAATGCGACGAGATAATTTCCGGACCCAGTTTAATGGAAAAGTTTGTTGCCGAAAGTCCCTCACTCAGTCAGTTAAAATATCAAAGCAAGCAAAGCTAGTGCTGAATCAGCTGTGCACGGAAAACTATATTTTATGTTTATAATAAAAGAAATTAAATTACATTAAAGAGTGACCTGTATAACATAAAAGGAGTTTATATAGTTTTAATATTTCCAATATGAATAAGCCCAGAACCAAACAATTACCTGCCTGGTCATTTTAATCGAGTTTTATATATTATTGTAAATAATTATAAACTTAACACATATATTTTAGGAAATAATAGTTAGCAAGGAAAACATTTTAGTAACAATTTTTGAGCGTGTTCGTTGGGGGTTAACGTGTTCCGAGGCGGAAACTTGCTGAAGCATCGGTCGAGCTTTATGTTCCGGCTGCCACTTGCAGACGGCGCGGGTTAAGCGCAGTTGCTTAGCGTGCAATCAAATATTAATTGCACTTGGCACAATGTCAACTTTGTTTGCCCTCTTTGTCGGCAAATGGAAGGCGGAAGGGCTGAGGGAAAACTGGTCGCCCGGGTCAAATTATGGAACGACAACTACTGCCTTTGCTGCAGCAGCAGCATCAACTGTCATTGCTGACATTACAAACAATGTAAAATGCACTAAATTGTTGCCTCAAAATGAAAAAGATTAAAAGGAAAGGATGCCACAGACAGGGAAACGAGGATAGAGGACGGAGCTTCTCCTGCAATCAAATCAAAATAGGAATTGGGGTTTGCTGGCTGAACTGGAACTGAAACTCAAAACGAAAACATGACAAAGATAGCATGCCACAAAAAGCGAGTCAGTCCGGTCTCTTAGCCTGATTGCGAATCGATATCGGGTCGAACTGTGGCCAAATACAGTAATTAACTCACAGCTCCTCATTACGGCGAGAATCCCGAAGACAAAGCAATAAATCAGGCGATGTTTGATGGAGTTTCCCGGCCAAAGTACGAGAAATTGCAGTACCCGGGTGGGTGGCCATTAAAATCAGCACATTGGAGATTTCAATTATGGCTGCACGTCAGCCTCATCATCGCCGTCGATGGCCATCATATAATTTAATTTGATTTTTATTTAATTGAAATTTATAACAACAATGGGTGAGTAAACAACATTACGAACTCTGCTGTGAGCTCTGAGCTGTGAGCTGTGCGAGCTGCCAGTGAAAGGCGAGATTCATTCGATTCGCCTCGATTCCCGATTCTCGAGAGCCTGCGAATGTGAAATCAAATGAAGAATAATGAGATTTACTGTTATTGTTATTGTTCGACACTGCAGTGCTCTCGATTCTTATGACTGATTTCATTTTGTCAATTTTCCATCATTCCAGTCGCTCGCTTCTGATTGACAGCTGAATGGAATGAAGTCCCAGGCCGCAAACAAAACTCCCATCCTTTAATGCACACACACTTCAACGTCGAGTGATGGCTGCTTTAATGGCCAGGACCGGCTAATTGAAGTAATGTGATTAGCACAAATGAACCCAAGTGAGTTGCACCAAGAGAAATCAAAAGAAACAACTTTAATAAATTAATAAAATGAAATCCACTTCATATAGTCATGAATCAATGCAAACTTACGAAAGGTTGGCAACGTTTGCAGTGTGAAATCTATTTTTCATTTGCTCTTTAGAATAAATAAAATATTATTACCATAGATATTGCATTTCGTATTTCATAATAATAATAATAAGAATAATTAACATTTGAACCACAAATTTCGCACAATATTTTATCTCAGTGTCAGAAAAAGTGAAACGGTTCCAGGTTCGAGGTACGACAAGTGGAAAATCTCTTCATTGTCATTATGGGCTGCGGTTATTCTTGTGGTCAGACCTGCCGCTCTCACACAGACGCACATTTAAAGATTATGGCATTTGAGTTCTCAAAGTGGATTAACAAGGCTCTCGGGGGCCACCCAATCCTCGTCCCTCAATCTCACTTTTGCTTTTGCCAGCCAGTTAATTAAACAAAAACTATGAAAGGACCCTTGCTGCTGCTGCTGCAGACCACTAATGGCAGGCATTTGGGATTTGAGTTATTGTGGGGCAGAGCGTTGGCATTTTGCGGCAAGTTCTCTTGCTCTCTGCCAGAAAAGAAAATTGCACGTTACGCATACGCCAGGTGGGCATCGGACGAAAGCTTCGCTGCAGAATTTTTGCAATTACTTTGGCATTGGAAGTATTTGCCAAATAACTACTACACACAGAAAGAAAATATCATATTTTCTACAAACAAACAATGAATATTCTTTCGGCTTAATAGATTTTTAGGGGAATGTTTGTGAAGTGTCTTAATAAATGACAATTGGAATTTAGTGAGCAATTAAAATGAACTCTGTTTGCTGTACTTTTTGTGTTTCTGGGCTTTTTTCCCCCCCTTTTTCCCACTGCCACTTGGCGAAGGGGGCTCTAGTTTTTGGTCTAGTCGACAAGTGGGCCGAAAAGAGCTCACGAAGGCCAATAAGTCAGATGGCGGGACCATTTGGCTAATTGCACGAACGTGCGGCCGTTGCTCTTGACTCACTCGAATGTATCCTGGGAACTCGAGAGCAGCCTCTGAGTCTGGCTCCGACTCAGGCTCGGGAACGGGAATAAATCTATGGGGCGCTCTGGCATCCTCCAGATGCCCCGGCAGACGCTTGGCAGCCTATCCCGGCGAGATCCCGCGACGCAGTCACGTTGAGTTAACAAAACTGATATAAATTATGAGCTCGGCGTATATTTTACACAACTGTCAGCGCAGTTGCGCCACTAAAACATATTCAGCTCCTAATTTTTGCCGCTCCTCGGACGCAGAACTTCGTGGAGCGACTGTGCTCCAAGTTTATTCCCTGCTTCGACAACTTTGCGACATGTTGCAGCCCCCGCGCAGGAAGAAGCAGGATCCTCGGGAGACGTCGCGCCACGATATGCTTCCCTGGGCAATAAATTTGCCTCCTGCACCGACATCCGAAACGCTCGCCCACAAGCCGCCACTTCTCGGATCTCCTGGCGCGGCCCGGCCCATCCCCAGCCACGTCTACATACCCGAGTGCTTGGCGATTCGCGCTTACATTCCGGCACTCCACTTACCAGACTCCTGGCGACACTGGGAAAAGTCGGTAGATATATTACAATAAATATTATGGTACATTGAATGTAAATTGTGTGAATAAGCAACTTAAACAGAAACAGAGGCTTGGTTTCCTAGAGTATTGTAAAGACAATTAATTTCCAATAACCAAATTTCTTTATTATCTTTTTCTGCGTGCACTTCCCATCGCATCTTCGACTCCTACTTCGGCTAGTTCGTTTACTGCTTTTACGGCTGCCCTTCCTTCAGCGCGCAGAAAAGTTTGTTGCCAAAAATTTGCCGCCATTGGGTGTGAAGTTGGCAACCCATGCCGAAGTGTCCCGGCCTCCGGTCTCCGCCGCCCAGCTTTCCACTCCACTCCACAGCACGCCCACTTTTCCCGCTTTTCCAACTCAACTCCATTCTCTTTGCTGTCGGTCTTACATACTCGCATATTTTGCTGGTTCGGAATACCTTAAGGCTCTTGGCGTGAATTTTATTTCAGTCGCCATCGCTGCTGTTGTGGCCGTAAACATGCCGTCACACACCCCTCCCCGAACCCCCACCTGACGCATACTAGATACACCTGAAAAACGGAGTGTTTGATGCACTGAAAAATAGTTTGATCAGGCTGAAAATGGCGACGATCGGTTTACAGGCATTCCTTGTTGAAAAAGAAATACTTGAAGAGTAACGAATATACGCATCGAGAAATGTTGTCCATATATCCAAAATTATTTGAAAAACCATCAGTATGGATCATTAATACCAACATAAGTGCTAAATTCTAACTACTTTTCTTACCCTAAAAATATATTTTTTAAGCATTACTTTTTCCCCCTTTTCCCTTGCAGGGAGTATCTTTTATTTATTTGTGTTTGTGTTTCATTCAACATTCTCCAAGTGCATCGGTTGCGTTCTTTGAGTTCACCTGGTGGGCGGAGTGTAGGCGTGGCATTGGCGCTGCACACTCGAAACACCTTCCACAGCAGGAGGCAGTCAACTTTGCGGAAAATCGTTTGAAGCGCTTTGCACTTCGTCGACATCTTTCGGCTTGCCAAGCTTCCTCAGGAGCTCAGTGTGTGCGTGTGTTGTGTGGTGTGTATTTGCCTGCTTTGTTCTGCAACTAAGCCAGAAACTTTAACCCAAAGTTCACTATTCATGGCTTTTTATTTGCGGTCTGCTGGCTGCAGTTCGCGATGATCACTTTGCTGGGTTGAAATTCGTCTGGCAACTTTAAGCCGTGATCCATTGGCCGGAATCCGCAACGGGCCATAACTCATTTTGGCCGCTGCACGTGTCAGCAGACTGAGTGTGACATCGAAGAAGAAGACTGTGGCGTCTGGTGGCCGGGAATGCACCTTCCGGTACCGGTAGGGGCACCCACCTCCTCTTCCCCCAACAGCGGTCTCATCGCCACCAAAGTTCACCCCGAGGAAACACACAACCCACGCAAACAATCGTAGACCGGCAGCCGCAAACAAACAAAGACCCCACCGCACCCACTAAACCCGAAACTTCTCTAGTCTGGTCTACACTGAACCGAAAACTTGGTTTTAATGACCATAAGAGTATAGGAAATGTACAAGCTTTAGTACCAGCTCCTAGCTAATCATGCGAAGTTATCGAAAGAGTAAAGCTTACCAAGAACTGAATGTTTTAGTTGATATCACTGTTAGATCCCTTCAAATATTACATACTTTTGCTGCAGTGTAGCTTCGCTTGGCCCGAGTCTGGTGCCGGCAATCAATCCAAATGATATACACATTTCAGACTTGGCTCACTTCTCGGCTGAGCTCCTCCCAGCTCCGCTTGGCTTGGCTTGGCATGGATTTGATGTATTTGACAGATAGACTCCGTCCGGCGGTGATTTTTTACGGTCGGATGGGAGGATAGAAGTGTGTGGCCTGCGGAGTTCGCACAATATGTCCTAGTCCTGGCCAGCAGCACGGCATGAGCAATCGCTTTGCGGTCAGCGGGCCTTGGGATTATTGATATTTAAATGGCAGGCAGGCAATTTGCCTGCAAAATATTCAACGAATTTGTGTAAATTATGCTTATAAATTATGCTAATGCTGCACAGTGTGTCGCAACTCTTTACCATTCTAAAATACTGTATCTATAAAGCTTGAATCTTTTACAAATTCCTGAAGATATTAAAATGCTTTATTATTCATAAAACATTTGCCCTTAGCTCAACACCTCAGATTTTTTGCAGTAAATTACAAATCAGGCTCAGGATCCAGTGCCACCATTTTCGAAACTCATATGCAAATTTGGCTTTTGACTGTATTAAAAATGCATTAGACTCCCGGCACACGGCACGTGACATGGGCTTGGGCTTAATTCAATTACATAATGTGGAGCAGCTGTCCTGCGATCGTCATCCTCCCGAGCCACACTGGCATCTAATTAAAATAATGATACCCCCGCCCGGGCTCTGCGGCCTGTTTTCCGACGGAAATATTTGCGGGGCGTGGCGATTGCCTTGGACACTGCAAGGACCCGGCAACGGACCCAAATCCGAGGTCGGAGCCGGAGTTTCCGGCCAAGAAAGAGCGGCGGCGGCATCAGGGCGTAACGAAATGCGCATAAAACAGGGAGAATTTACAGCCAGAGTCCTTCTTAATGTGCCATGGCGAACCGCAGGACACTGCCTGCCAGAAATCAGACACCACTCGCAGGAGGAGCTGCTTTTCTGGGCGGCTTTTGGCCTCATTTTGAGCGTTTATTCATTGTGCCTTTTAAGAGCTTCCGTTTCGTCACGCATAACGCTTTCGAACGACAATGACACGAACATCAAAATCATCAGCATTATCTGCACAGCCACACGGAACACAAAACACGGAGTCCGGGCTGCGGACTGCGGACTACGGCGCTCCTGGCTCTGGACTCCGGACCACGGCCTGGATCCGGGAGTTTTGCCAGTCGAGAGTGTCCGTGAAGAGGCGAGCTCTTAAACGCCCGCAATCCAGCTACAAAATAGAGCGGGGACCGGAAAGCTTGGATGGGTCAGTAATGCCCATTTGACTACTTTATGAAATATTTTTAAAGAAGATAAATAATTTAAACAGTTACTTTAACTACTCTCAAATCGATTAAATTAATTAATTACAACAAGAACAACACCTGTACATTTTAAACTAATTTATTGAAGAGATCTTAAATAATGTTTTCTTGTACCTTTTTTGTTATATATCTCAGATAAGTATAATTTGGTAGAATGCTTTTTAAATTGTTTGTTGTATTAACAGTAACAATAATCAATATTTTTTATGACTTTTACCTTAAGTCTTCTTCTAACATTATTTTTTATACAATTAAGTATGATTTTATATATTTTATATGGCATTTTTAACTTTTTATTTATAACCTTTTCTTAGCTTCTTTTTCTCGTTCCAGGGAGCAGCTGGCATCACTGACTTGAGGTTTTCGCACCGCCCCCCCTGCCTGCCCGCTAGTTTGGCCAATGAGTGAGGTGTTCCTGTCCGGCGCTCCTCGCCGCCCTTTGTCCTTGTCTGGCCATGTTTGACAACATCTAGGCAAAATGACGTCGCCGGCGTCGTCGTTGAGGTCCTGCATGACATGGCGTATGCGTAACGTAGCGTTTACGAGCGTGTTTTTATAGCAATTGACATCATCCGAGGCGCTTGTAAACATTTGTGCATATTTTAATTTAATGCTAAGCACAACTATAAGCACATAAAATTTCATTGCACTCGCCCAGTCGGCAAGGCAAATAAATAAGCAGACAGACGCACACATTGAGGGAGTTCCGTTGGCATAAGCAAACAATTTATATAATTACCAGCACAGTCGCTGCGCTTAACTGATTGCTTTATTATTTTTTCGAGTGTCATGTTTGCCGTTTTAATTCCGACAACAATACGGCAGCAGCATAAATATTTACGGAAAGCCTGAGCCAAAGTCCGGCTCGTCCCGCAAATCTGGTCCGCAGTAATAACCATAATGGCCGGCTACAAATAAAAAACGCTCGGCTTAAACACATGCAAATATTATGGTAAATAAATTTGTCCACATCATCAACACATTTACTGCGCTCCGGCAACTTAATTACACATGTAAACAATTGAATCAATATCACAATAAAAACCACGGGCGCCGAGCACCATCTGCTGCTGATTGGTCTCGGCCAAATAGTTGGCCAAAAGTTATAGCCTCACTCGCATAATAATATTACAGGCAATAAGAGACTTAACATGACATTACTTCAAGGGGTAGAAGGGGTCTTAAAGCGTACAGGGTAAGGATTTATTAATCAAACTCACTAAACTAGGAATATATTAAAATTAAATGTCTCTAACCTTACACTATTTTGTAAATTAAAACAAAATAACGAATTGTATTTCTAAAAACTCCATACAACTCTTTTCTATGTACAATGAACCAATGCAACACCTTGAAAATTACCGTGGCGAATTCAACTGAAAATGGCAACGTTTTTAATGCCACTCGACGTGGAGTGAAATGAGCAGTGGCTGCCAGCGGATTTTTGTAATTGCCACTTGTCGTGTAAATAAAACGAGTGCCACTATCACCTGTCACATCCTTTTGGCATTCACTGGCTATACCTGCATATATTACTGCTCGCACTTTTTCCGCACTCTCAAGTGGCGCGTGTTCAAGCTTTTTTCGTCACGTGCAATGACGCATAAATTCCGGCGCAATATGCAGCTCTCCAAAGTGGCCCAATAAATGCGAGTGGAGGTGGCAATGTTGCAACATGAGTGATTCGGGGCGATGCTCGACTATAAATAAACTCTTTATGCTGGCATTAATAAATAAAAGAGCGCCGGCACGGGCCGGGTCGGGCCACTAATCACTGCGCTGATTTATTCGAATTGGCTGTGGAATTTATGACAAGATTTGCCAATGCCACCAGCTCCCAATCCGTGGCTAATTTTAAATGGAAATGTATATTGCTTCCCCCTGACCGCAAACAAATCAACTCAAGTGTATCGAAATGAGTTTCGGCTTCTCTCCCCCGCCATCCCCATCATCGTGACGATGATCATCGTCCTCCCCTCAGTGTTTCAGCGTGCCAAAGGCTGTGACATTTCATTCGCCGGCAATTAGAAGTCAATTTCACGCGCTGCTCTCGCAGCGAAACCATAAATTAGGCCCGACACTTGTCCGGCTGAATGCGACTTAAACGGCTCAAGGTATTAATACCACCCAGTTTATATTGCATAGGGAATAGCGAAAGAATTTAATGCCCCGGCGACGCATTCTTTTCGGTTGTCAATTGTATTCAGAGGGCTTTAATTTAAGAAACCCGAAAAATGAATGTGTTACCTCAACTAAAATTTAAATTATTATTAAAACGAAAGGCATTCTGGATTACATCAATTCAATGATGTACTTTGCTAATACTATTGATAAACACCTCGAGTAGTTGCGAAAACTGGAAATAGCAGCTTAAAATGCAGAAGGGGAAAAGGTATGCGAACAGGAAGCCAACACCTCTCGCATCGAGTTGACGATGCATCACAGTTGTGCTTGAGTTATGAAGTCAAGGTGGAGCCGTGGGTTTCTATGGACTTTTCAAATCTATCGGATTTCGTGGTAATTCCTGATAAAACTAACTTGGAGAATGAAAGCCCTCTCGGCTTTGGCTCATCAAAATGTTAGCTGCCTGAAAATTATACTATTCTATTACTCTGCGACAAACATGCATAATTTAGCAACCAAGAAGTCAATCAGATTGCATTTTACCCAATTAAGACATCCATCGATTAAGCCATCAATCATATTAACTTTGAGTCCTGACAAGATGCCAAATCCCGCTTTGCAAAACCATATTGCACATGCAAGGGAGAAATCAATAAGGCAAGAGCGCAATGCAAATCCTCAAACGTGCCAAAAGTCAAGTGAAATAAAACGGAAGTCGCATTCGATGGCGGAGACATTTGATGGCCACCGGATCATTTTTCACTTCATTCCTAAGCCGGCAAAGCGTAATTTATGATGGGAAATTCCTAAGACGAGGCAGCAGGCGATAAATTTACAGTTTGCAAAACGTTATTAATTGCTAATTACCTCCGAGCATGATTAATGCTTGCCTGGTCTTCCAGTCTCGTTCATCACCGTTTTGGGCGTTTCCATTGATTTTAGCCTTTACACAGAACTATAAAATGTCACATCTATTTTTATAGTTCATATAAATAAGTGTCGCTATGATTGTTTGATTAAAATGATAATTTTTTAATTGAAATCCCAGGCACTTACCAGCTAAAAATCAAATTGCTCTTTAAAACGTTTTTGTTAAAGGAAGGAATCACAATTTAATAGTTCACCTTTAAGAATATTACAAACCCATATTAAAAGAAAGAGAAGCCATTGTGGCAAGCTAGAATGAAAGCCCACTTGAGTGTGATAATGCAATAATTTTCCCCTTGTGTACGGAAAAGCCATATCGGTGTTTCCGCTCGATCCGGGCGTCAGCCACGTGTGACTTTCTTTCGGGCGGGTGTGAGGGCCGAGCGTGAAACTGCCGTGTAATGTAATTATTGCAAAACTATTCATCATGTTTTGGGCACTGCCCCCGGCGAACAGCAGCCACTTAGATGCCGCGCCTGGGGTCTGTCAAACGTGGCGTATGAGCAATATGGCCCCCAACTCACACTCAAACCCAAGCTGTAACCCAGGCTCAGATTCAGACACAGGCGAACACTCACATGCGTGCGAGGTTAACTAATTAGCATGTCAAAGCCATCCATAATGCCATACTGAAGCAAT
>VNJV01008217.1:0-13407 GCA_008042635.1 Drosophila nikananu
AAATCGTCAAAATTGACAAAATTTACCAAAAATTAGTTATCGAGTTTTGAATGCAGAAACGTTCTCCTATTAAAACCAAGAAGAAAAAACTAAACCAGAGTGAAATTGGTTGAGTTTAAGCCAAGTTATGATCAAAAAACCCTTTGAGGTGTCAGCGATTTTAAGCGAAAAATGTACCCATTTTTTTTTTAAGGTTCATTGTCAAAATTATCATAAAATTCGTCAAAAATTAGATATCGAGGTTTGAATGCAGAAATGTTCTGCTTTAAAAATTAAGAAGAAAAGGCCAAACCAGAGTGAAATCGGTTGAGTTTAAGCCGAGATATGATAAAAAACCCTTTGAAGTGTCAGCGATTTTAGACGAAAAATTTACCCATTTTTTTTTTGGGGATCCATCGTCAAAATTATCATAAAAATTTTACAAAAATTAGATATCGAGGTTTGAATGCAGAAAAGTTCTCCTAGGAAAACCAATAAGAAAAAACCAAACCAGAGTGAAATCGGTTGAGTTTAAGCCGAGTTATGATCAAAAAACCCATTGAGGTGTCAGCGATTTTCAGCAAAAAATTTACCCATTTTTTAAAAGGGGTTTCATCGTCAAAAAAAAATTATCATAAAAATTTGACAAAAATTAGATATCAAGGTTTGAATGCAAAAAAGTTCTCCTATAAAAACCAAGGAGAAAAAACCAAACCAAAGTGAAATCGGTTGAGTTTAAACCGAGTTATGATCAAAAACCCCTTCAGGTGTTCTCGATTTTAAGCGAAAAATTTACCCATTTTTTTAAGGAGTTTCATCGTATGAAATTATCATAAAATTTGACAAAAATTAGATATCGAGGTTTGAATGCAGAAACGTTTTCCTATAAAAACCAAGGAGAAAAAACCAAACCAGACTGAAATCGGTTGAGTTTAAGACGAGTTATGACCAAAAAGCCCTTTAAAGTGTTAGCTTATTTTTATATTGATACAGAATACCGAGTAAAAATTGAGGCTTGCCAAGGCAAATCCTGGCTGATCTTTTATAGTATATACTCTAATCCCATGACAAACATCTCATAAAGTGTGAAGTTTCCCTCGATAAATCACTTGGCTGATGTTCGGCTTAATCACAATTTGCAAGCTTTGCATTAATCCGGCGCAAAGTATGATGGCTCCATCCCGTGAGACATGGAAATTGCAGCCGGTTAATGAGTCTCACCTCGGACTTGGGGCCTGGAGGGGGAAGGTCTTCGGACATTGGCCTTGTCGCCGCTGCCATCCACTCGAATTTTTGGATAATTTATGAAGCTGGCTAATTTGATTAGCCGCGCCCCCGTTGCAAGTGGACGTGGAGTGCAGAAGACATTTGCGAAATGCCTGTCACGGTGGTGCACAGGCACAGGCGGGGTCACAAGGCGCAACGGTGGCTCCACTGGGGGGGGGCAGGGATGACGATGTGTGTACTCCACTCGACGCAATGCGGAATCGCCAGCAATTGTGACAGCACGCGAGCAATTAACAAGTTTTTCCCTCTCCATCATCCAGCATTTGTCGCATAACACGGCGGCGCCTTCATTATAAACAAATTAGTGCATTGTTCGACGATCGATCTGTGTAACCGACTTTGCATAATCGCCAGAGCCATGCAACAGCATCTATATATCCATCTATCCATCTAACCATCTAACCATCGAGCCTGCATTACCCATATATCCAAGGCAATCCTCCAGTCCCGGAAGACCGCAGTCGCGGGGCATTTTCAGCGATCATTAGCTGCTATTTTGCGGTCTGTTTTCAGCCCCAACTGACGGCATCAATTACCACTTTCTGACTTTCTGGCTTTCTGACTTTCAGCTCCCTGGCGTACGCACAGCCGTCTTCTCACGGCTATAATGTGGAGCCCCCCGACTAGGAAGGATGAAAGTGAAATCCATTGGCTGGTCCACAGTCTGGGGAGAGCTCCCTGGCAATGACAAGGTTCTAGCCCTTGAAAGGGGTTTGTTTTCTTTATTATGTTTAGTTCATTAGAACAAACTATTTAGCAGTCAATTTAATAGACAGCTCTGAAAGCATATTGCATCGGGTTTTCAGTCTTACGGCTTCCGAATTTAGTGGCTCGCTGAAAACTCAAATATTCTGGTTATATATTTACTTTACTATGCAGATTTGTTGACATACTAACACAGAATTGCTTTCCGATTTGAAATTAATGCTTTTTTGGCTTAGTTATGAATCATTTTTGAAAACTGCAAGGCTATAAAAACTTCGACTATGCTAGGCTAGCTTCCCTTCTTTGTTAATTAATTATTTAACTAATTAGTTTGTTCCCTTGAATATAGCACAGTTAAAATATATATTCGTATCGACCCCTTCGTAGAAAAACGAATTTAGATTCAACCATAACTTGAAGTTAAAGACATTACACACTTAAATATTTAATAATTTACTCATAAAATTTATTATTTGAAAGGGGTATCAATGTAAAAAATATTCCTTATTAACTATTTATTCATTATAGTTATTATTTAAAAGCAATATCAAGTTACTAATAATATTTATAATATTATGCAACCCAAAACAGACTCCCCCAAACTGCCTGACATACAATCGCAGGAACTGCCCCTGGACACAGAGCAATTATCGGATCGCATCTTAAATCAGGTAAGACAATACCGTAATTGACCAGGTGACAGTGATATGGGTAGCATTCCCTCCCTACACCCCCCCCCTTGAGCCCAGTTAAGACTAAAGTACAAACGAAATGGAGACGATAGTAATAATAATAATAACAGCGGCAATAATGATTCCCAAGATTGCCAGCATAATCGGCGCATTGTGGACTTTATTGCTGCCCCTTTTCATTGTCCGGGGGGTGGGGGTTAAGGGATTTCCCCCACCTACACTCTATCTGGTATATATGCACCATATAGTACGACTATATCCCAGCACTGAACAATAGGAAAACAAGGCGGGAGAAGCCAGCGCGACTGGGTGAGTGAGAAAGAAAGAGAAAAATCCGAAGAGTGGAGAGAGGAGATGATGCTCAGGAAAAAAGTGAAAATTTGTCCGCGTCCAAAAATTATGCGCTTTTCACACGCGCTCGGGGGAGGGGCCTAGGGGATAAGGGATGGGGGATGGGGGAAGGGTGGATGGGGGATGGCTCTCGCTCTCGCTGCCGACACTTGCGTGTAATTGTCGTGTGACAACGTGAGCTTGACTCCGCTTGGCAACCTTTTCCCCAAAGAACCGGTCCGCCACTCAGCCACTCCGTCACTCCGGCTGCTACGGATTGTGGATTGTGGCCCGGGCCTTGCCTTGCTTTACTTTTGCAGAGACTAATGGAGGCGGAGGAGGAGATGGCCGGTATTCCGGCCTGCAGCGACCCGGCTTGTGGGTTAGCCGGCAATGCCGGCACAGTGGATCAAGTCTATTTGATAACATATATAACATATATAACATATATAACATATATAACATATATAACATATATAACATATATAACATATATAACATATATAACATATATAACATATATAACATATATAACATATATAACATATATAACATATATAACATATATAACATATTTCATACCATTTTAGTATTAAGTTTTCAGAAGTAAAGCTTACTTAAATGAGCTTAAACTTGCTCTTAATTTGAAAACCAGGACACACTGAACTACAGCTTTCTTACTTGTTACAACCACCTAAATTTTCTGACTCGTCCCACTGTGCAGCGCTGAACTTGGCTGTTGAAAATCCGAAATCCCAATAGGAAAGAAGTCGGCGAAAAAATTAAAACTGGCTCGAATGAAAACAAAAGTAAAAGTGGTTGTTGTACGAGTTGTTGTACAAGCTGCTGTTGTTGTTGTTGTTGTTGGCGGTGTTGTTATTGTTGTTATTGTTGTCGCCGCTCTCATTGTTGTCTTTTGGACTTGAAGTTCACTTTTATTTCTAGGCATTTTCCTTTGTTTTTTCTATACGCCGCGCTGCGTGTTGTGCGAGTTTTCTTTGCACTTTATTTTCTTTTTATATTATTATAGTTTTTTTTTTCTTTTTTTGGTTTCCTCGGGTTCGGGTTGAGGGCGAGCACCTGCCCGGCTATTTTTTTTTTCACCTGGTTTTTGGTCCATGCGGTAATTAAGATTGTTTGCTGGCCCAAGTGACGCCAATTAAGTTACGACTGACCAGCGGCCCTGTGCTTTTTGACTCCTAACAGCGTCTCTTTATTTATCTATTATTTTACATGCATTTTTCCCACTGCTTTTCTCGTCTCGTTATGCAAGTTCTGCAAATGGATTAACGGGGGGAAATCTGGACACCTACCTAGCGCTGTGTGGGAATCGGAAGGAAAATCCCATTCTGGCCAATTACACGAAAGCCCCTGACCGAAATTGAATAAAGCTGACACTCGGCGTGAAGTGAAATTGCCACTGAAATATATATTTAAGGCCCTAAGCTCGATTTCTTCTGCCATAAAGCCGAGCATAATGGCCTGGAGTTAATATTTTAATTATAATTAAGTGTGGCTGCTGCTGCTGCTGCTGCTGAGCGATGCCCGGCACAGATAATATTGTCTTGGCCCGGCTCGTTAATTGCCAGATATTTGCCCAGGCCATTGGCCACTCTGTGCATGTAACACATGGCGTATGCGTAATCTGCTAATCACATAAATCGCACATAAATCTCATAACTGCTCTCGTTTCCCACATACAAAAATCATATATAGTTTATATAGTATATCTTATACAATTGGCGATCGGAAAAGCAAAAAAAGGGGAAATGTAAATTTCCGATTAACTGCGATTTGCATAAATGCGGTTTCCCTTTCCCAGAAATGTACTTTCCCCAAAAATCTAAACGGAAGGAAGCCAGTGAGTTGGCAAGTTTTAATAAGGGAAATCGCAAATGAAATATATGTACATTTTTAACTCCCACACTTTTGAAGAAATCGAAATTGAAATCAAACTAGCAAGAGTTTTGCTGTAGATTGTTGAGATTTCAGTTTAAAGATGCTTTTGAATGATTTTTTAAGCACAATAATATTTCTCCATTTATGTTTAAGTTAGAAAATTATAGATAAACAATTTGAAATAGAAACCAGGTAAGGTAGCCTAGGAAAAGGTCCTATAAAATCTTGAAAACTGATGAATAAAATAGTTTTAACATGGAAATCAAAGTAATAAAAAATAATTCAATAATATTAAATATTTTCTGGACAATAAATTTCTTAACAAAATATAATATGAGGTAAATTAGATTGAAATTTATTAAAAAATTACTCAAAAACCTTTTAGCTTGTCTTAAAAAATACCTACATTTTACGTAGAACTTTAAATCGTATATTAATTAGTAATTATTGAAAATAATACCCATTTTAGCCCTACTTTGACTTGAATATGTCTCAATAACACAGCAATTTATGACAGGCTTGGTACATATATCACCACAAAGTAAATTTCGAGGAAAATGTATGTAATTACACCATGTAATGTTTAATATTTAAGGCGTATTAAACATTATACAACACTTAACACGAATGGCAAGCAATCCATGGCTTTAGTGAGTGCAAATTGGAGCGTTTTTCGATTGCGCTTTTAGTTTTACAGCTCTCTGGCTTCCTCCTGGGCAAAAGGCTGGCAAAATGCACTTGCCGTGAATTTAGCAATTACATGAATTATCGCCGCCCCCTTTTCCGCCCATCCATTTCACGCCCAGCTGGCCGTTTCTAGTTGAAGCGTTGACAGAGTTTGGCTTTGGCTCCGGTGAATTGAGGTGCCATCATCGGCGGCGGCGACGCAGGCGCTTATGCAACGGCCGGGGAGTGCGTCTGCCGGGAAGCGCATTAAGCAGTCATTGACACCTCAACTTCCCCCCGAATGCGCCCCATGCCCCATGCCACACTGCCAGAAAAAACAGTCAGCGAATTGGGTAATTGGTGGAATGATGAGCCAGTTAGAAATCGCGTACAATGGCTTCGTCTTTAATTGTTCTTATTTTTCATAGAAAATATATAAGGCATAGTTATTTCTGTAAATAATTTATCCAAGTGAAATAGAGAGTTAAGAATTCTAAGAATCTATCACCCATTTGGGCAGGAAGCAACTTATAACAAAATATATTGATTATAATTCCTATAAGATCTATTAATAATTAATGTTCTAGACAACAAGGCCCTTGAAATAATAATAATATTTCTAGACAAACCGTTTTAAGCTAAGATTAATTTCTTATATTTCATGAACTTGTCAAACATCTTAAAGATTCAAACTGTATTTCTAGGGATCATTTTAATGAGATAATATATAAAGTATATAAATTTATCAGCAGCCAATGCTCGTGTTTGAAACTTAGCTCTTTGTTTTATAAAATTTGCAAGTATTAAATCAATAAATATAATTAGGTATATATTATTTTTTTGTAGAAGATTATATTTATTTAAATTTCTCATTTATTTCTACTTTATATATTTTTGTATACTTATTGATGTCTTTTTGATGGATTATAAAACTCTAGTTTACTCAAGACTTTCGTGTTAATTGAAATTAAAATTAAAATGTACTTTTAAGTTGTCTAAAAGTTGGATTTTTATTTAGTATTTTTTATTAAAGAAAGCCATGTTACACCATGTTTAATTTACTTTAAAATTGTCTAAAAGTTTGATTTTTATTTATTATTTTTATTAAAGAACGCCATGTTCTATCCTTCTAAGAGATACAGATAAAATTTCTTAATTCAAATTCTACCAAATGAACAAAATAAATCAATTATATAATATATAATTTTATATATAAAATCAATCAATTTTACTGTAAAGCAAGCACAACAAAATGTTGCTAGAAAAAAGTTAAGCAACAGCGAGATATTGCAGAGCTACAAAAAGCACTAAGCCTTATAATATTTTGATAATATTTTTCTAAATATATATTCTATGTACGTTAAAGAAAAACCACAAAAAATAAATAAGTATATTCCAGTATATTTTCTAGCCGTGTGGACTTAACCCACGCAGACAGCCAGTCTGCTCCAGTGGTCACCACGACCATGCTTGGCTGCTTATTGGTTTTTATGATGCATGGCACACAAAAAAGTGCTAAAAGCAACCAAAAAAAAAAAAAAGTATCATAATAAAAAACCGAAATAATTCACAACTAAGAAACAAAGACACATGAATCCGAAAATCAAGAAATAATCATAAAAAGGCGGACGAGTGAGTGCCGCCTCATAAAGTGCAATTCAACAATTACACAATGGGAATGGCCCGATACATATGATAATATCCAAAATGTGTATTTTTTTTTTTTTTGGGGGGGTGCCTAAAGACAATACGTATAATAATTTCTGCACAACTTTTGGGGGGCTGTTACAATTACGTGTTCCGAGTACCGACTACCGATCCAAATTCGTTATGCATCTCGCGTGGAAAACAAAGCAAAATAAAAACAAAAACAGCTAGAAAAACACTCGCACTCTCTTTCAATTTTCGATTTCAATTACAATGCGAGTACGGCAATTACAATTGAAATGCACTCGACGCACCTGTTACGCGCGTTACCTGAGCCGCCACCCCATGGCAATGGCCATGTCTCCGATGTGTAATACACTTAGGCGTAATGTTTTCTGGCTCTTGCGTAACCCCGATCGCTGCCTGGCATCGATCTGCCGTGATCGGCATGCCGGAGTTACCCGCCTCCCAAAAAAATAAAGCCCACAGATCCATCAGATCATCCGATGATAAGGGGATATTGCTGTCCCAGGTACACAGGGAATATTGAGATATAAATTTCCTACATGGCAGAAGAGAGAATTAAGGAAAGGACCTAAAGGCTACTCTACGTAAGCTCTTAGTTTAGAAATAAATAAATAAATAAGTAAATGAAAGCCAAGTTTATTTATTTATTATTAAGATGTGTAAGAATCCTAATTTAAATGTAAATAAAAAGCATGCTCAATATCATATGGAAAACATTTTTAAATTTTAAAAATAAATACATTTCTTATCGATATTATTATTATCAATAATATCTATATAAAAACTGTATTTCTTTATTTTGTACCTATTAAAATTCAAAATATATTTAATTATGCCATTTTCAATATTTATATTTGATTGATATTTTTTTTATTATATTACATTATTGAAAAGTTACCGTGTGTTTGTCTATTCGCTCTTTCGATATATTGCCGCAATATATTAAACACGATATCGATGTATTGCACATATGTTTATCGCAGCGTACAAATATCGTTTTATATATCGACTTTTGTATAAAATAAAGATAAAGAATCAATAATGTAGTTGTCATATTTTATGATTCCAACTTGAGACTAAATAAGCATCCTTGTAAATAATCACGTTGAAGATACAGATTTTTGTTGATTTCCCATTAAAGCATACCATAATTTAGATCATAAATTAACTAAATTAAATTTAATATGTATGCTTTCTTATATTATTACACTTTATAATATTATTATTTGAATTGTTTGCTTCTGCCTCGTTTTTTGTTAGAGTGTAAATATACCATTTAGGGCCATGGGAAAGGGCAATCGCGCAATGAATCAATATTTCTACTGGATCACTGGCACTCACGATCGCTGTGGGATCACAATTTGGCAATTCAATGAACTCGGCCAGTGGATCGAGTCCATCAGATTGATTAATTGGATATTTTGTGGCCATCATAGATCAATTTGCGGGAGTTTGGTAATGGATCAGTGAAAATGATAGCCATGAAAGCTAATTGGCTTTTTGTTTCTTTTGTTATTGCCCAGCAATTGTGGCTGGGCGTTTTGCCAAAAATATTGTAATTAAAATGTATGTGTTAAAATTATTATTAAAATATATTTCCAATTAATAAGCATCACTCAAATAATAGTTATTATTATGTAGTAATAAGTATATGTTTGTGCAAATATTTGGCATGACTAATAACTTTAAGGTAATAAAATAATAACATAAATGAATTTGCTTCTTCATTATTATTATTTTGTTAGGGACCTATGAAGTTTTCAATAGATTTAGCTTAGTTAAGATTTTTAAATTAATACTTTCAATTAGCAATTCAGCAATGTAAATAAGTTATTCTAAGATCATGTATCTGTTCTTAATATTTTTCATTTATTTTAAAACTAAATAGTTATCTCTCCTTCTTTTACCTCTATTCAGAAAATCATTGAATTAGGAGGGAGATGTATACCTTATTCTGATGCTCTTATTAATCCATCTTACTTAAATTTAGCATAGCTTTAATTTTATGAATAATTTAACCAGTTAAGCCGGCAAAAGCCAGTTGGATTTTGTGCTGTTTCTTTCTTTAGAAAATCCACCATAAAGCCGCACATTTCTAACTAAGCTAACTAGCTATCTGGGCTGATTTCCCTTTCCATTGTTCTCCCTCGGCTCCCATCGAAAGTGCTATGCATATATATATATATTATATATATTCATATATATACTCGGTTATAGCCAAAAACACGCCGAGAGCTGTCATAAAAAAAATTCTACGCCGCTCTGGTTCCCTCGCTGCAAAAACCTGACCTACGGCGCTCGTAAACCCGGTTCGGTGGTGTGAAGAGAGTTCTGGGTAATTCGGTTTACTTACCATTTTCTGGGCTGTCATTTCCCGGGAAAAACTCAGGTGCCACTTCGGGGTGTGTGTGCACCCCGATGTTCAATAATCGATTCCTCGATCTGTGTACCTGAAATTCCTTAGAATCTCAAAGATCAACAACAAACACTCGTGGTCAACACTCGAACAAAAACGAAATAAAAGATAGGTATATATGAATGTGATTGAGATTTTACACACTTTTTTTTCTTTTTGGTAGGAAATATATATATTTTTTATTATTATTTTTTGTATATTTTGTCACTGCTCGTTTTCACTTTTATGGCTCCAACTGGGAGGATGCTGCACACACACGGCTCGCAAAACTGTATTAATCTGTGGATCGCGCCAAGCGACTGCCAAGCGGGCCGACGGATGTATCTGTATCTTTGTATCTCTGACTGCACATGCGCGCAAGCGCCCACGAACTGAGCGCTGGCCGTGGAAAATGCGGCAGGTAAGGCGGTCGCTGGTCGGCAGCCAAAGAGAGAGTGTCGCTGGCGAGAGTTTTGGATTGCCGTGGAGAGTCTGGGTCTCTGAGTCTCCGTCTCCGTCTCCGTCTGGGAAGAGAGAGTGACTCGATCGTGGGGCCACATTGGCTACGTGAGCGGCATTCGGCTCAAAGGCAACATGCAAAATGTTGCAAATATCTGTGACAACGAGGCAGCATCGCAGATGAGCAGATCAGACCCAGTTGCAGGCAGATCAAGATGGAGCCCCTGGGGGGCACACGGCTTCCTTGCAACATCTATGGTACTTTATGGGCAATTGAGAAATTTGCAATAGGCACAGATCCCTGAAGCTTACTCCTGAAGTCCCCCTTGAAATACTATCTCTCTCTTAAATTAATTGAAGCCTCTTAATACATTTTTAATAAATTATCCTATTATTTTATACACTGTATAGGTACCTAATTATAAATTAAGTTACAGGATAAATATCAATCAATATAACATTTCTTATACCCTTGAAGGGTGTTTTTACAATATTACAAACTGGATATTTTTTTAACAAATTTTCCTTCACTCTGAGAAATTACAAACAACAAAACTGTATTACCACAGAAACATATTTATAAAAAAAAAACAAGTTTTTGTTGCATTTTAGTTCCCAGAAAATCGTAAATTTAAAATTCAAGCAAGAGAATTGTGAGCTTATGGTGTCAACAAGTTGAAATCAAATTAATAATGGCTTAAGTGCATCTTAATGAGTTACAGAAAATGTGTTACCTTTCTTGGGTAATCATTTGGAAAATATAAATTTAATTTAAAGATGTCTAGTTAGTAGTCATATTACCTTAAGGCTCAAACACACCAACATGCAGTTCAAAGGGCAAGGACTGAGTAATAAAAAACGAACAAAAAATGTAACATAATAGTTAAAATTTGTGCATCAACTGCAAGTTTTAATTGCTAACTTAAGCACTTGAATTTAGTTGAACAAATTAGGTTTTGCCATGAACAAATTGCTTGCATAATTAATATTATGTCACTAAATTCATAATTGCTGGACTAATTAATAGTATTTATTTATTTTTATATAAAAACAGATGAAACTATTAATCAGTTTATTATATTAGTGTTCATATTTTGTATACAAAATAGTATAAATTATGAGACCTAAGTATTTCATTTTAATTAAAAAAATCACTTTTTTAGTAGGTTAATATTTATGAGATAATAATAATTATATAATTATTTGTATGCATCTAAAATATGACACCAAGGAATTCAAATATTTGTAACTGCAATTTTATAGCCACCTCAACTGTTCCCCTTGTTTTCGCCAGCCAACTCATTGGCCGCAGATTTCCTCAATTATGTTAGACGAGGAGAGCCCCATCGATGGACAGATTTGGCCCATCCCAGAGACCCCACTGGTATGACAATTTTCTCAATTTCCAAATCATCATCACAATTACGCCGCCGTTTAGTTGCCCAACTTCAGCAGCTGGCCAGCTTGCTGGCTTCCTAGTGAAGCTGCCACACATAATCTTAATGGGCCACAGAGCCATCTCCATCTCCATCCAAGCATCGCATAATTGTTGTACAACATTTAAATGTGATCTCGGCTGGCATGAGATAAACGGAATTAACGAAATAATAAAACATAGACAGAAACAGAAACAGAAAAAGCCGCTGCCGCTGACGACGACGTGCAAATGTGCAAGTGACATAACAAGTGCGCATCGTCGTCACTCTAAAGATACAATTGTATCTGCCCATTTATCTCCCCCAAAAAAGAAAAATTCCAATTTTGAAAAAACCAGCAACACCCAGAAGGGAAACCCACAATGCCCCAAAAAGGCAAATAAAAGCGGCAGAGATGTTCGCACGCAAATGTTTGTCGCCGTCGTCCGTCGATTGTTCCCCCAGTTTGCACAAATGAAAGTGGTCAACAAGAGCGATCCACTGTTCGCGATGCAGAATGGGCCAGGCCCGGGCACACATGGTATATGTGCCCATGGTGACCCCGATATACCGCCGGTTACACTGTGCGAAAGTAAGAGTGCAGCCAGTCAATATTTACACCAAATATTGGGTGGAAGCGAACCAAAACAATCGTAAATAATCACAAAAGTAATCACCCATCGATGTTGATATTCGGTGTGTAAAAGAGGCAGGGTTGTTATCCCTAGCAAAAATCAATATATCGATGCTATATCGATAACCGAAAATTTATGTAACAATTTATATTTTAATTTTGTTCTTTTTGTTCTTTTATATTTCAAATCGATAAATCTGTAGCGTTAATAAGTCCAATAAAATCAAATCATATCAAATCAAATCAAATTTATCGATTTTAAATATAAAAGAACAATCGGAAAAATAGACAACTGAATTGAAACGAAATTTGAATTATTGCTTTTTACATTTTTCCCAAAATATTTAAAAATATTATTATAAATATTAAAAATAAATACTAAACACATTTAAAAATTGAATTTAGAAGTTATTTTCTTTCTTTTAAAATATTTTAAAACCATAGCCTTGTCCCAATATGCATTTAATAATATTTTTTTAAGCATATTTATTTATTTTTGTATCTTATTCAAAGTAAATAAACCTCTTGCTTGACTTAATATGTATGATTTTTTTTTTTTTCATTCATTTTCATTTTTTCACGCATTTTTATTTACAAAACTCTTCCACATTTCCTTGCCGTGCATGCAAAATCAGTCAAATCTGCAGTTGCCTATGACCGTTTAGGGCCAAATGGCACATCCCGTTCGCCAAATGGCACTAGGCACGTATCCGGGGGATGGAATTGGGATTGGGATTGGCCGCTCCGGCTGATGGTACGTGCCTGGACTGCATCCAAGCCGAAAAGGCAGAAAAGGCATTTTAACGAGCCACGCGCACGCGCAATTGTCCAACGAAGCACCGAGTTTTATGCAACCCGCCGGCGATCAGCGGAGCAGGTGAGAGACTTTCACTCATTTGAGAATCCATCGGATTGCGTTAACCTGCACACTTATCGCACTCGCCGCAGATCCAACCCATCATCTCCCGACCCGACCTGGCCGTGCCACCGTGCCACCGTGTTTGCCCATGCGGAAGTCTATCGCCCGGCGGCGGCACCACTGACCCACCGAGCGCCGAGTGGAGTGGCACGGAGCCACCAGATAACACCAACCTGGTCATCATTATCGTCGGCACGTGATCGAATGCCGACTTTTGGCGGCGATATAAGGGTCCATCATTAAGAGGAAACCAAAAGTTTAGGTGCTGCGAGTAGCATAAAATATATAATAACGAATACAAAAGGTGATGTGAAAAGTACCAGAAACCAATATAATATATATTACACAGACTT
>VNJV01008218.1:0-11562 GCA_008042635.1 Drosophila nikananu
AAAAAAAAAGGTGACATGCCAAAAGCTCCACAAAACTATGAATAAACTCCAAAATACACACTCACACTAACACACACGGCGAATAAGAGTGCAAAAGAAAAGGAGAAGCCGAGATGAAACAAAAGTCCATGTTATTCTACCGAAAAAGTCAAAAAGTCAACTTCACATGCCCGAAAAGTCGCACAAAAATAATCCCAAAAAAGTTTTTGCGCTCAAAAACATGAAAACGTTCAACACAATGACATGGGTGGCGGGCGAACGGGGGTAAGGAGGCTCAGAGGGGGATGAGGGAACGAGAACGCAGACGTTGATCACAAAAAAGGGAAAATGTCAAAGTTCCTCTTTTGCGGTCTCCGAGGTTCTTTAAATGTTCTCGGTAACAATTTTTGCTGAGCTTCTCTTTTTTTAGGGGGTTTTGCCGCTGTTTTTGTTTCTTGGAACCAGCGACAAGGGAATTTCGCACAGAAAGAACTTGACTTTATATTTTAGGAATTGTTCCAAATGCAGCATCATTCTTATTTTTTTTATTTTAAGTAAGCCTCTAAAAGACTGAACAATTATCGCAGTTACAGAATAAATCGATTGGTTTTTATTGGCATGGTTGCTGGGTGAATTTAATATTATCGCAGTTATCGGTTAAATCAATCATCAAAATGTATACTATACTTTAACCGGTACAGTAGGTACAGTATTTGTTTTAAAGTCTCCTTTTGTTTTTTTTTTTAATAGGAATTTTAGTTCACGATTTTCTTCACTATGAGGCATAGAAAATATAAAGGATCATGTAAATACAACAAAAAACTAATTCAAAATGAATCGATTTTATTTAAAGCGATGATTAGACTTCTCAAAGGACCTTATTAAGTTTATACCGTAAGCAGACGGTAGCTTAAAGTTGAAAGCCACTACTATCCCAGCCATTTATTTGGCCATCTTCTTATCATTTCGCTTCAGTTATGGCCGCTTTCAGCATCTGCTGGCTGCTGCTTCGCCCCCGCAATATTATTTACGCTTATTTTGTTGTTGTCACGCTTCCGTTAACATGAAAAGGAAGTGCACGTCAAAGCTTAGACACAAACCACGAAGCGTAAAGGTGCAAGTGAAGCCAAAATAACAACAACATTCATTGCAATTGCCACCCAGTAAAGTGAACAAAAAGCGAATAAAAACGAGCTACCGAGAGAGAAGGAAAAAACACAACCGGCAATAACAATAACAATGGATTAAAGGGCATCCCCGTGGCCAGCAATGCGTGCCAGCGAGAATTTGTTGAACAATTTCGCCAAGAGAAACACAGAGCACAAAAAACAACAACCCAAAAACAAAAACCTGCAGCTTGCATAAATGAATAAATGACTGGCAAATGAAAAGGGAAAACTAAATGGGAAAATAGAGATGGGGGAGAACGCGAAAGCACAAATTACTAACAATTAAATGGCGAACAAAGTAAGCCAAGCTGAGCCAAGCCGCAATTATCACATCACTTGGTCCGGCTCTGACTCTGGCTAACTGGATAACAGAAGACCCCAGAAAAGCCCCCCTGAAAACTCACAATACCCCCTGAAAAACGAAGAAGAAAAAAAGAGGAGGGAAAGACAACTCTAATTTATGAACTGAGGCACCGGCAGGAGGCGATGCACAGTGGAATTTCGGTATTCCACCGCCTGCTTTCCCCTAGCCTTTTCACTCTACTTACGAACCGTCTTCAAGGTGAACAGCGATTTGTAAAGATGCAGCGATAAACAGGTAATGAAAAGGCAGAGGCCATAAAAAAGTTGTAGGCCTAAGCAGGTGCTAACAATTCGCGGGCTAGCGGAGTAATAACCATAACGACCCAAGGCCTTAGAAGTATCTCTCTCCGCAGCCCCTTATGCGGGGTTACTTTTTCCCAACCAAAATTGACAACGATCCAATTTCATAATGAAAATTTTGTGCCGCTGTCAGCCTTCAATTGAATTGGAAGAAAAAAAAGAAGAAAATTGAACAACAAGCGACGGCAAAAGTTTTGCAAGCGAAAATAGTCCAAGGAGGCTGGGGTACAAGGGGGTGGTGTGTGTGTGTGCGAGAAACCCCATGAAGAAATCCAGCTGACAGGCCGCAGAAAGAGAGAGCTATAGAGCCGGAGAAAGAGACGGGTTGCGGGAGTTTCTCCCCTATCTGTTTGTGCGTGTTTGTTTTTGTTCTTCTTCCCGTTTTTGTATAGTTATATCGAGTGAACGAAAAACAAAAACTTTTTTCCACTTGAGTAACTTAAGTGCCAATTCCATCCAACAAAAAAAGAAAAGAAAGAAAGAAGAAAGACCAGAAGACAGCAACGAAAACCAAAGCCAGCTAAAGTTGAATTAAAGAAGCGCAAGAACAATATTTGGCAAGTGGGGCTGCTAGAGAGGGACAGACAGACAGACAGGCAGCAGTGAACTTGAGTGTTTATTGGCGCCCTCGGGTGGGCATTAAATTGATGTGAGAATCGATTGAAAGCCAAATGAAAGGCTGCTTAATGAATCCGATGGCGAGAAGCTAATGTGGGGCATTAGGAAGTATTTAAATATGCATAAAGATTCGATATGCTCGAGAATTTAATGGTCGAAATTGTGGTAGATAACCAAATTGTGTATGGATTCGTGAAATACTGCTTACACACTGAAAACTAAAAACGTCTTCCACTTCAAACATTTTAGATAAGAGATTATGTGACTGATAAGAGTAATATTAAAATATTAGACAAATAAATTAATAAGCATTTACTATTTAGTTCATAATTTCAATTACAGAAAAAAGAAATTAAAATGTTATATTATTTATTAATTTTCTTATAATTCGGCACGATTATTGAACTATTTCGTAAAGCCTAGAATATACAATTTCAAGGACAGAACTTAAATGGATGACAAATTACCAAAACACAAACAACAAAAATCGTTAATAAACATAGTTAAGGTTTATAACAAAATGATTTAATTATTTAAGCAAATGTTTATTAATTTAATGTTTAAATTTATTATATATAAATTTGTTTATCTTTTTTAAATTTATTTACTTTACAAAACTCAGGCTCTAACAAACTATTGTATTTTTGAAGACCCTACGAATTGTGGAATTACAACTTTTAACATATAATATTCATTTTGTATTACTAAATATTAATAGTTTTTAGAAAACACTCTTGGTTATTCTCATATTGCTTTGCCGACGGCAATGAACATTGTATTTTAAATGCATTGGAAAATAAATTTGCTACTCGAATTACTTTTGTTTTTGAAAATAAAAGTCAATAAAGTCGCTGAACTTAAAAAGTAAAAACAGTTTCCTTTTCATGGTTCTTGTTTTCAAAGGAAATATGAATAATGGCCGCGCAATTCAAGTTCGCAAAATTGATGGAAACCAAAAACAACGGAAACACGCACACTCACACCGGGACAACACACACATACACGCACACGCACACGCAAGCACAAAGGGAAGTGAAACAGGAAGGCGGCCATGATTTGCCGACGGCAATTCCCAAAAATCGTCTTCCATTACTGAGTTCAGAAGAGTGGATTCGAGTGGCGGATGCAAAATAAGAGTGAGATTCCAAATGGAAATGGGAAGAGAGGGAGAAAAGAGAGAGAGATACAGAGAGCGTGAGAGAGTATCCCAACAGTACTGGCAGTTTGTCCTTTTTTGGGCAGGCATGTCCTTGTTGTTTTAATGGTCTTTTAGAATTATATTAAATGAGTTCTTTAGGAAAAATAATATTTAATAATGTTATTAATTTATTTGAAAAGCATATTCGTATAAAAAATTAAATTCAATTCCATTCCAACGAGGTTGTTCCTTATGCAGAAGTGTTAAATATATGTAAATATAATAATATAAATTCAATAGATTTATTTCATGCCATTATCCTGATTTTTTTTCTTTTATATTTTCTATTATTATTCAATTTTTCATCTGTACTTTTTTGAGATGCTTTTCGGCATCACTGATTCCATCCCTCTCTCTATTTTAAAATAACAGCTGCGCTAAGAGATAAACCAGCTAAACTGAGTTTCTCTTAAATTCTCTTACGCGCACAGCTGTTTTGGCAATTTGGCGCCAAAAATAAGACTCTCACTGGAAGTAAAGAGAAAACTACTCTTTTTGACTGGAAATATGTACATACCTTAGGCTGTACATCAGGTCCAAATGAGTTGTGTTTAGTTTCTGGGTTCATTTACATACTTTATTTTTTGAATTTCCTAAATTTTGTATTTTCAAATCGAAATTTAATTCCATTGCCAAATCGATCGATACCGATAAGTGTTCCTCGGCCGTCGCGCATATTGATCCAATAGCCAGGGGAATTAGCATAAATTCTCCAGCGCCGTATTTGCGAAACGCAACATAAAACTTTCGATCTTTTAAGGCAATCGACAAGAAAATTAGATTTTGGCTTTGGTTATTTTCGTCATTTCGGCCATTCGCACGTTTGACCCCCTTCAAGGCGATCGCTTTTGGCCAACCAGGTGGCATGCCACGAAACGGGGTTGGGCTAACGATTGAATTATTTTCGCAACACTGGGAGAAATATTTGAATATTTCAAGAATGGTAGAAAATGGTTTGGATATTTTTGATATTTTTTTTTTACTTTATCTTTAAATATAATACTTTTTTGTGCATAAGTAAGATATAATAATTAAATGAAATTAATATAATTATAATATAATTTTTTTCTTTTTATTTATTACAACAAAATAAAATTAATTTGAAATGCTTTATTTATTAGTAAGTATTACATAAACCTACATATTGTTGTACAATTTTCTATACTTTCAAACTAATAATTTATAAATTAAAATAAGCAAATAATTACGGAGACATCAAGTCTCTAAAGGAGTTAAACTTTGAATATACAGCTATCCCAGGCGCTAATATAATTTGATATATTTTTTAATATAATAAATAACACCGAAAATTAATAGAGCTTAAAAAAAAACGTAGAGTATACTTTAAAAAAGAAGACACAAAGCAAATTCTTCCAAAATAAATAATTCAAATTTCTAAGATTCTTCTAGTATTTTCCAATAATCCCAAAAAATGTTTTGAAATTGATGTGATTTGATTTTGTTTCCATTTATTCAACTTATCAATTTCCTTCCTTGATTCCCGCTATCAAATCCTAACCCAAAGCGGTACCTCTGACCATTTAGCCAGCCTTTCAGGCCCCATTTCCAATCAAGGAAACGCGCTTAAATTGAGAAGACCCATACTGAAGGCCTTCGCATTCCGACGCATCCGCTCCAGTATCTGTATCTTTCTGTTTCTGTCCCCTGTCAGTTGGTTAAGATATCGATATGTGCGCATATACATATATAGAGCCGCAATCCCATATCGATTTCAAATTGGAAGTCCGAGCTCGCACGGCTGGCGAAACAGGAACAGAAAATAATTAAGTTCTCAAAAGATAAAAATCATGTTAGCCGCAGATCAATTAGTTGATTTTTACCATAACCCGGGCATATATCAATTTTTGTTCGCCTCCTCATCTGTCTCTCCTACGACTACTACGTGTTGTGCCCGAAGTGACGCCCCCGCCAGAGTAACCCACCACCCCCCCGCGAACACCAGACACACACCTCGCCCAGTCTCACCTGGAGAGTGGCCAGCTTAGTGCATAAATTTACATATGAGAATGTCTGGAAATGCTTTTTGAAGGCTGTTGAAATGTGGCTGCAGGACAGGGGGCTGCGAGTGGGTATCCGAGTGGGTTAAGTGGTGGGGGAGGGGCCTGAGCTCCTCGAGAGGTTTCTCCTTGGATGTAGCACCTGCCTTTTGGCCTGGAGCAAGATACTCGAGTGGCTGCGAGAAGAAGGAGCCTCGAATGGAGGCTGATACTGGACATGCACATGCTCGGACGTCAGTAACTCATTTATCGCTTAACTGGAGTTCCCCCTCCTAACTTCTTTTTATGCACAGAGAAAAAATAAGGCAAAACGCATTAAATTCGGACCCTGATAATGTGACCATGTTGTTAAAACCAAATAAGAATAAAAGCCTAATTTCAGACAGCTTTTCGGAAGCAAGGCCACACTAAACCAAGAAATGGAAGAAAGTTTCATGTAATTACAATTCAACTTTGCTGCAATTTCTCGCAGTGCACTAACCGTCTCTGTTTCGGTTTCTTTGGCTTCATTTTGCTTTATTTTGACAACGAATTTGCATGCGCTGAAAATTGTGTTTTGAGGCTTGTTAATTTTGACTAAAGTCGCTGCAGTTACGTGCTGCGTTCAGTTCGGTTCTGTTCCCAATCCAAATCCCAGATCCCAGAGTCGCGGCCCATTGCGTGACTGACCCAAGCCCGAGAGACTTACGCATGCGCGCGCTTACAAACGCCAAGCAAAGTTTCACAAAAAAAAAAGAAAAAATTAAAATAAAGCAAAAAATCAGAAAAAAGACTAATAAGAAAAAACAAGTCAAATGTGAAACAAGAACCAAAACAAAGTGTTCGATGTTTCCGTTTCAAATTCAGTGGAAGAAGACATTTGCTAAGGCCTTAAAGTCTCGGGGTCCGTTCCATTGTGGGACTAAGACCGAGTCCGACTGCGAGGGACAGTGGGACCTCCGGACAGAGACAATTGGCGCGCAAACAATTGTTCGGTTCGTTCTTTGGGTTGACTTTGGTCTCAGCGGTCTTTGGACATACTAAGAAATAAAAACAAGTTCGGTATTTGGCTTTAAAGCAAGGCTAAACAGCAAAGCTGGGAAGAGCTTACACACGGATGAGATGGCCTAAACAGTGGGCTTAGCTAGGATTGGTAATGGAAAATAGCACGTTTGGAAAATGAAAGAGAAATGTTTTTAATCCATTTACATATTTGTTGCTATTTAAGGGTGAAAAACTAAAAGCATTATATCTAAAAGTTTTTATATTTAAGCTTTGCAATTTTAAAGAAAAAAATTTCTTAAGAAAAATTTATAAACAATCTGTTTTGGTATCTTTGAATATTTTTGTAGAGTTTAAAGTACTTCTTTAATTCTGTAAGATAATTTACATAATTCGTGGTACTTTAGGGTAAAAGCTGAATTTCAAAAAAAGTTGTATTTTTAAGCTATTGGATTTTACGGACAACCGTTTATTTAGTTACATAAATAAGCCTTGGTTTTGGATATTTAAATATAAATAAAGATTTTGTGTCTTATGTAGTTCTTTAATGTGTACGACTTTGAAGTATACATTTTATATATTTTTGTATTTAAATAATATTCCATTTATGTATATAATTTATGGTATCATAGGAGAAGGTTTATACAAAATTATGTAATATAAAAAGTTGAAAACTTCTAAACTTATTTTTCTTGAATGTGTAGGAATACTTCTACCCTAACTCCAGAAAATATATCTCAAATTATATTAGATAATCCCCAATTTTATCCCACTGTGCAGACTGCCCCGTTCAACCAACTGGCCGATTGTGCCGCAGATAAAAGAAAGGCACTTGAGCATTACATTGGCCAAGGCAGGCAGAGCATGCTCTCCAGTTTCGCCACAAAATGCAGGCAAAATAAAGCCGGCGGAAAAAGTGCAAGGGAATTAACAATTCATTTTATTGTTAAGTATGCTCTCGAGCTGGCTGGCTTTTGGCCATGGACCCAGCTAAGTTCGGGGAGTCCCGGCCTCCTTTCTTAGACCATCTTGTTAGGCCCTGTCTGCCGTGCTCCTCGGCTGGAGAGCTGGACGGCTCCCGTCCTCATAGTTAATAATGCGATAATTTCAGTTTCATTCAAAGCAAATCGAAGGCAGCAAACACCAAAGGGGCACAGCTACCGGATTACGAGCCACAGAAAATACAAAAAAAGGAGGTAGCTTGTTGCTGGATTTCTTAGCGTGTTGCGGCAACATGTTGCACGGGCTTCCTCCTCCTTTTTTTTGGGGTTGGAGAGAAAAAAAACCTGATGCATGCGCAAAATTTAAATTATGTTGTTTTGTCGCATGTTTCTCTCTTCTTCTTTTGGCTGCGCTTTGTCGTTGTTGAAGTCTTTTTAATGTTTCTTCTTTTTGTTTTTTTGGTTCCTTAGGCATTATCAATGAATAAATGAAAATGTCCTTTGTCCAGGAGGAAAATTGTTGTTGCTGCTGCTGTTGGCATGCAACTGCAGAGCGCTTAACATCTTATTTAAGACGCTGTTTTATGTCACAGCCAACTGTCATTTGTACATTGAATTGCGGTCTTCTGGCTGTATTTTGTGCTCCTTCCCCCAGCTCCCTGCCCAGCCGCCTGTTCGATTTGCATAAAATCACAGGAAGCACTTAGGATTAATAGCGAGCGGCCAAGTGTCGTCGTGGGTTAAACATGTGTGTATATAGGAAATTGATTCGATTGGGGTCCTTACCTTATTCTGTTGTAATCCATGTAAGTGATTCGCGCTTGTTATCCATTTACAGCAGGGTTAATCCAAAAAATTGCACTGCAAAGGAAGGAAAATAAAGTAATAATGTGAAATTGTTGCATTCGATTCCCAGGGAAATTATCGCCTGGCGCCATCTATGGGCAAAAGGCCGAAGCGATCATGTAGAATTTTGAGAGTTGGGAATTTTATTTTTGAATATTTCGGTTGCAAATTATTATTTAATAAATATTTTAATATAAGGAGTAATATTTAAAGAGTAATTAATATTTTAATATAATAAATAATATCTAAAAAATCCAGCAATGATAAGTAACCCTTTTAATTTAATTAATAAGGGATTTATGGATAAAGCACAAGCAGGGATAAATCCCATTTAATTTAAATTTTATTATATTTTTCTCTGATAATTTATATATTATATTTATATTTGAATTTATAATTGTTATTCTTTGTTGGGTCAATAAAAAAACTCCATTTCCTGAGCTAAGAAATATGGTTTAAGGATTCTTCTCCCTAAATCATATCCCTGAAATCCTAGTAAACCCACAAGACCATTCTTTCTCCCACAGCAATTATTTCGATAGCCAGCAATTTTGGCCAAGGTTCCTTCTGCCTCGCCGCCAACATTTGACATTTTCCCACCTTTTAATGTCACCAAAGTCGGCTGCGCTGGGAGAAGCAGGAACCAAAATCGAAACCAAACACCGATCGGTGCAGCGGCAACAAAAAGATCGCTAACAGCAGGAGCAACGAGGAAGCAGCCAATGGCCATGGCCAAAAGAGCCGGAGATCCAAAGGGTCCAAAGACCAAGTGGCAGAGACTGTCAGGTTCAGTTTCAGTTAAAGTTTAAGTTCAGGCTCGGATCGGAGCTGCTGTCATATCCTTTTGCGGTAAACGACTGGGAAAAAACGGAGGAAAGCAGGAGAGCAGACGGGAAGGTGTATTTGAGCCAGCTTCTCATTCATTTGCGCCAAATGTCATTATTGTTGCTCGTTTGTTGTCGCCAATGCCGGGTCTGCCTCTTCTTGTGGCATCTTCGGGTCTTTTGTAAAACTCCCTCGTTAAACAGATTATTTTCACACCCGACTTCGTTGGCTTTTGGCTGCCGACTTTGCTGCCAATTTGGTAAGTGAATTGAATGGGGCTCGGAGGAGTCTGCAGTGCAGTTCACTCCTTACAGGCGTTAATAATGCGATTTCAATGCAGACACTGGCCAAAAAAAATAGGTGAAATTAATTAAATTCAGTTTTGATGTGTTTATTTTTTAAGAAAATGGTAATTTGACTTGAATAAATAATTATAAGATGGCAGCAAACACATTTTTTGAGTGGTTTGAATATCATAAAAATAAATCTAAAAAGTCTGAATTAGGGAAACTGATCAGACTATTACCATATCTAATTCTAATTCTATATAGTTATATTTTAGAATAATAACAAAATTAATTGAAGTTCCCTTTTTGAATTCTATATATACCTATCGCCATTAAAGAAACTTTTGTATCTTATCTTATTTATTTACTTATGTTTCCCAGTGTCAGCCAAATTCAAAGACTCTCAAAGTGCGAAATGTTTTTTGTTTATATTTTTAGGGATTCCTTATGAAAGCGACAGAAGGAGTGACACATGTATGCACCTGGTTTAGAAGGTTGCGGTGCCAACAATGGGCAGGCTTCGATTTGGCTTCGAAACCGCTGATTGTTAATTGCACCAGGTAGCCCAAGGATTGTCTGGACCTCTGGACTTTAGTTTTCGTTGTGAGGTGAGATTTTGAGGTCGATGGTGATGGAGATTAGATTGAAAATGATGATTGCTCACTTTTCCTCGGTGACTTGTGCATAAGAAGGGGTCTAGGTTATGGGCAAGAAAATTTAGTGAATATTAAAATAAATATATACAAAGGGTTTGATAAAATTTGCTATACAGTTTAAAGTAAATTTATAACCCTTTATTTAGGTATTGAATTATTGAGTTAGTTGGCTTTTAGTATGTTTTTAGAATAAATATTGATAATATCAAAAAATATCCCAGTAAAAGTATTTTTTGTACGTATATTAAACATATTAACATAGATTTTTACAATTACAATTTTCTCAAGTTCCTTATGAAGAATTTGGCTTTATATTGCAACATTATCGATTAACACATCGATCTTAAGGTTAAATATCGATACATTATTAGTATACCGATTTTTTCAGCTGTAAAACTTTCTTTTGTCTCCAATGTTTAGCCTCTAAATGTTACCATTTTCTAATTTCCAATGACAGCTGGGCTCATTTATATCCCATCGGCTGCTCCCTGTGGCAATCAACGTAATCACCGCCAAAGAAAGTGAACGCTGCTATTTTTATAGATCGCGGGGATTACCTTCCCTACCCCAGCCTCCCCTTCAGCAATCACTTCGCACCCCAGGCCCAAAATTATTTCGCGCAAATTATTCGAAATTATTTTTGCGGACACGCTCTGCCGCACGTAGCACCCGCGAAAAAAAGCTCAAGAAGAAGCGTGCAAACCCTTGGAATTCAAAAACAATTTATACCCCTCAAGGAGGGGGGTGTTCAGGGTAGGCGGTCCACCGACCACCTAGGCGTAACTGTACCCAAATTCATATGCATAATTTTTGCGCTATTTGCGCTGTTTGTTTTGATCGCGAAAATATTTAAGCGCGATCGCTGCGTAATTGTTGAAAGTCAGACAAGGCAGGGCCAACACTCAGGGGTTTGCATTTTTCCCCACTTTATTTATTTTGTTAATAGGGAGGGGAGGAGGGTGGTGTGACACGTGAATGACAGATCAGACAACCAGCTCACGCCCAACATCAGAAAACATCCATAAATATTTTTGTCATTTAGCTGCCGGGGAAGCGGCACTCGATGCGATTTATGGCCGAGAGTCGTAAAAAACCGTAAAAAGCCTTCCCCCTCACAGCCTTAGCATCGTAAAATTAAACAGCGAAAATAGTTTTTGGCCGCTTAAGTCGCCGTTTGTGATCGAAATATTTAATTAATTGGTCGAACCCCCCGATCGATCGATTCGTGGGTGGCCCGCCCAGCCCCGAATTGGAGTGCGTTCGTTTGATTTATGCAGACAACGCGGACACATTTAATGAGTGGCATTTGAATGCGAAGTTGCTGGTAAACAAAAAAATCAAATTCTGCACTCGTCGCTAAAAATAAATAGTTAAAGTTCGA
>VNJV01008226.1:0-39740 GCA_008042635.1 Drosophila nikananu
GCTTTTATATCCCTAGAAAATGCAAAAGGATACACTTTGTTGAACCGTACTATGCGTCGGTCCTCTTCAATTGTGATTTTGCGTACCCCATTTCGGTTTTTGGGGTTCTGTTTATATTTTACGGCATTGGAAACCATCTTGGCAGAACATTTTAAAAGACTTTAAATTTCGTTATATCCTTTGCGGTCCTTTTTAAGCCGAATAACTTCTTTCCTATGCTATTTTGGAGCAGTGAGGTCCTCTACCCACTAAAATGAAATTTTGTACGTAGTAAAAGTGTATTCTATTAAAAAATATAATAACGAACTAAATAAAACTCACTTTTCACAAAATTAGACAAGATTTCGACACTTTTCGAGGATAAAAATAAAAAACTGCTATTTCATTGAACAGCCAAAACGACTGGGACGTGTGAAAAAATATCAATAAAACACAAAAATTGAGCAAATCTAATGGAACTTTCACTTGTTTTTTATCTTTATGTTCCATTCTACAAAAACAATGTGCAATGGGTCAATTAACATAAAGGAATATGGAAAAAAACCGTTCTATAGTTGTTCTTCTGTCGCACTGCTATTTCATTGAACACAGCTGTATGTACATACGTTTAAAGAAATAAAAAAATGTATTTGTTGATGAAATTAAGCCATACACGATTATTTATTTAAGAAAACAGTTTGGACAATGCATATGCGTATTGCTGAATATAGGGATCTTCTAGTTGCCTAAGAATAGCCCGAGCGCTAGCCAAACAGGTGCTGCGCTCGTGAAAACTCATGCGATCTAATATGTTGTGTCCCTTGGCAAGGATGAAGTCCAACCGCCCGGAATAAAGGTGTTCCACCAGACTTCTCCACATCTCCAATAAAAGCGATCCTTCATCTCGGGACCAGTTCACTGAGGAGTGCTTATGGAGCATAACGGTCTTCAGCATATAACTGGATAGGTGCGGCAAAGAGCTCTCATTTTTATCCTTTAGCCCCTTCATGAGGCGGAGAACGTTCTTGAAGTTGTGAGAATTTTTCACCATCTCGCGCTCCCAATGCGGGGCACATACCATAAAGGTGCGATCATCAGTGCTGCCCGATTTCTTTTGCGGAATGGCGAACCAATGGTATTGACGGGCCCCATTGAGTAAATCTAAAGGAATATCAAACGGAAACCGCGACGATGGGAATTCGAAAGCCGGTACCAGGTCAAAGGATATTTCACGATTTCCGCATTCGGCCACAATCGTGTGGGCACAGCCATACCCTTTTAAAGTGTACTTCAAGGTGTAAATTCCGAGAGGGGTACGAATACGCTCGGAGGAACTGAATGCCTTTTCGAAGACACCTCGCAACCAATTCTGGAGTAACTCCCGATGGATATAGTCGTCGCGGCCCACGATCGGTGCATATCCGTCCGGTGCATACAAGAAGACAAAACCATTTTCGTCTCTTTTCGGAGTGATTGGGTATGGAAACTTGAGCTTTAAATGTAGATCAAACTCATCCGGAGTCTTCAGCTTTACGCGATCCAAGTAGCTTCCTGATAAAAAGCAAATGAATGAAATATGAAACTCAAGGCTTTATCTCAAGATGACTTACCACCCAGGCTAAGCCCATCAAAGGCTTGGCGAAAAGTGAAATCATGCGCCTTTAGCTGCTCGACCACATAGTTTTGAATATCCACAGCATCCCGAGTATACTCATAGCGATCCTTATCGGAGATCTCCAATTGGCTCAACACTTTTTTCAAATTTCCAGCGAAACTCATGATTCTCTTGTTGGTTTTCTTGTTAATTAAAGGTTCTGAAATCTAATGGCAGACGTGGGCTTCCCCTTTTTCTCAATGGTTCGGTTTCCAGAAAGTTCGCAAAGACAAAGAGCTGGATGGCTACTCACGATAGTATCGATTACCCCAAGTTTGAGATTTTTTGTTTTAATCGCCAATGCGACCCATAAAACTCGCTAGCTTCATATAAGGAAAACATCGACGTTTTAGCATCACTAAAGAGCTCATTTCAGAGGTAACAGACTCTCATTTTAACATCGATCACTGTAAAGCAGCTTTAAACTAGCCAAATTTTGACGAGAAATAGCTAATTTGAAAGGTAACCGACTCTCATTTTAACAGAATTTGCTGTTATGCCTCTCTGTGCCTGTGGATTAACAGAATTTTGCGGGTGGAATTTACACTCATTTTGTAGTTGTAACAGAACTTGTTGGCGAAATCCAAACCGTAAGAGAGTGGGTGTGTTAAATTGTAACAGAGTAAATTTCGTCGAAAAGCGTAGCAGAATTTTGGGAGTAAATTTAAAACAAAATCTCATATCTCACTCGCACTCATTGCTATGATCTTTTTTTGCTCTGATCGTGACGTAGCTGGGGGCGTTGCTTATCCGCCTGGGTAGCCGGGTTCGAAATTTGCCATCGCGTATCCGCCTAGGGGGCCGATGATAGATACGAAATTTAGCAATGATTGCAATTTTAAGAAAAGCTGCAAATAGCAAAATATACATATGTTTTAAAATAATATATTTTTATTTTATATATACATATATTATATATATTTTTTTATGGGCAAAATAATATAACAATAATGCTTTCACAGCAGTCTTTTCATTTTCATTGAGTTATAGATTATAAAAAAAAACAGAAACTTAAAATATATAAATTTAATGTTTTCATTGCTTTTTAATTTTAAAAATTTTCTCATCTATGTATATCCTTAACCGACAATCTTAACTTCTTAAGGCAATAGGCAACCGATGTTTCGTAAACATCGATGCATCGCTTTTCATCAATATCGACAAAAACATCGGAAAACATCGCCATGAAAAACCTTAATGTCAAAAACATCGATGTTTCATCACTACTCGTTCGCCATTGTCAGAAAATTTTCGAGAAAAAAGTGGTTTTGAAATTGTGTGAACAAAGCAAGGAAACGTGAAATTTCATTTAAACAAGAAACAGTTAGTGAATACCTTTGTGAAGGTATCAGAACTGAAGGTAAGTGGTGTCGTTGGCAGTGCAAATAATCCGCGAAATTGCGGGCCGGTAATATTGATTTCTTCTGAGCCGACGCCACCGGCAGACAGATTTCCATTGGTGTAAAGCAGGGGTGCTGCGCTGGACGGATGTGTTTTTTTGCGCACATATGCATACATACATATATACACACAGGCACAGACATAGTGCATCAGCAATAGCCGTCACGGAAGGCCGGCGCAAAGTGATTTAATACACTTCTAATCTTTTCTGACTTCGCTCTTTCACTTTCCGTCAGGAGAATATATATACACAGACAGAAAGAAAGAGATAAAGATGCGTGGACGAGGCGGATTCATTCCACGTGGTGGTGGTACCACTCGCGGAGGCTACTACAACAACCGTAACTCGAGCAACTACGTCAATACCCGTACCCAGGGTAATTACCGGCCAAATGGCGGCCGCTACGAGAATAACTACCACAACAACAACAATCGTTATAACAGCGGAGGTGGCGGAGGAGGAGGCAATAATAGCCACTACGATAACCGGAGTCGCGACAAGTTCACGCACCACAATTCGAGCAGCGGCGGGCGCTACGATTCCGGCTCCAGCCACAAGCGCAGCTATGTAAGTATTTTGATAATTTTTGAAACAAATATCATTCTGCTGCTAGCGATTTCATCAGCAAAAAGTCATGACATTCGTTATAGCCAGCTTTAGAATCCTTACAAATTTAACCTATAAACCATTTCAATGAGAACAAAACCGGTGTTAATTTTGTTAGGAAGTACCTTAGAAAAAGTAATTATCTAATCATTAAACTTCTTCAGACCGAACAATACATGGATTTTAATCCATAATACATAAACACTCTATGATGCTTAGTTGGTTATATTTTATTATCAGCATTATACTAGTAATAATTATTTCATTTTTCAAAATTTTTTCACTAGAAAAGGCAAACACTATGCTTACTAAAACACAAAGAGATTAATTCTTATCTTCTCAACGTTTGTAAGTGGATAAACAAAAGATGCATGCAGATTTGAGTAGGTAGTGCCACGATATCAACGGAAAAGAGCTAACTAAAAATCCATTCAATAAACTAAAGGAAAACGAAATTGTACTCAGGCTGATTGACTGAAAAAGAGCCCTGTTGCTAATATTAGACCTTGTTTTATTGTTATTGTTATTGGTCAATATGTTTCACTCAACGGTAACAAATTGAACTATAATTTGGGAAATATGTAGTATTTATGTCTACTATATTTGTATTTTGCTTTAGCTTAATGGCTAATATTTTTGGAAGATACTATTTTCAATTTCTTTGCTTAGCGAAAGCACACTTATTTTCGTTTCTGTGGAAAGAGTATATATATATTTGATATATATTTATAATCATTGTTAGAATACACACGGTTGTGGTAAAAATAATATCTCACCAGATGCAACTTTTCAAAATAAAAGCAAATCTTTTGTGTTCCACATTTTGAAGGAATTAATTTTCAAGAGTTAAAAATGATTTGATTTCAATTTTCAAGAAATTTATTTTAAAAAAATTTAATTATTGACTTGGAATAGATTTTCATGAGTTGGAAAATATAAATATTAACAAGAGTCAAAGTACGCTATAGATAAAGCTATTATTCGAGATAATAACCAAAATAAGTACAGAGAAGAAACCAACTCAAGGAGATTTAGACGAATATATATATAAAATATATATGTTGCTGGCACATTTGTCACGCTTTTTTGAGCTCTGCCCGTCGTCTTGCAGCAGATGAGTGATGTGGTTTCAAAGATATATTCATACATATTAGATATACATAAATCATAATGCTAATGCAATCTATTTTCATCCCAAATGCGTTTGTCTAGGACTCATCTCGCGATCGCAGCAGCGATGACCGCAAGCGGCCGCGCCAAGACGTAAGTTATACTTTGCCCCTGTCCCAATGCCAAGTAGCACGCCATTCCAGAGGTCCCTATATATACATATTTTATTGAATTATGCATTAAGCTAAACGTCCACATGTACCTTGTAATGTTAATGACTTTCCAAATATTTATAGCACTGTTATTTGTGAAGCTTAAACGCGGGATCGAGCGATTGAGCCTATCGAGCGTTAAAAGCGTTAACAAATGTCTTTAAACAGCAAACAGCGCCAGATAAGTACACTTTGGAGCGCCGTCGTATATGACCATAAATATCATATATTTACGAATCGGCAAAAGTATATAGAACAGAACATGATTTTGCCAGCCAGCCAGCGCCCGATCTATCGATCGATCGATCTGATCCGATCCGAAACGTAGAAACATTGAAGCAATTGAAGCGATTTTGATCCGTTTGATCTCTTGTATCTCTCTGTGTACCAGCTGTAAAATTTGTCCCCAAACGAACCGAAAGTCGGTTATCACAGATACTATATATAAATATTTATCACTGTGTACATCTGCAAATCCAAATCTATATAGCGGTATATATCGTATAAGAGTATATGAGGTTTCTCCATCATGCTACCTACCACACATAAAACACGCTGCAGGAAATAACAGCCTTGCGTTATGCGATAACCCAAAAATCAAACCAAATCAATCAATCCGATCAGATCAGATTCAGCATCAGAAATAAGAATCAGATATCAGCCTTCAGTACCAGATTCAGGATCAGATACCGAATATATAGTCAGTAACTACTACTTATATAGCAATTCTTTTCATACAAGTCTATCTGTGTTTTATAAATGTAAAAATCAATCTACCACCTATATTTGATACAAAATCAATCAATGAACCGAGCTCCTACACACCTTCCTACTCATCAATCGTCATTAGGATTACCGTCGCACATCCTCGTCGAACGATCGCAGCGATCGACCCTCGTCCTCATCGCAGAACGTTGGTTCTTCATCCTCCAACTATCATCAGCGCAACAGCACCGGCGGCGGGAATAACAACAGCGGAGGCAACGGCGGCAGCTCGAGCAGCTACCGTCCGCGCGATGATTCAGCCAGCGGCGGGAACAACCGGCACCAGCGCGATGGATCGATGGGCCCGCCCAAGCGGATGATGCGCAGCGTGGCCGGTACCAACTATATATCCCGACCCCGCGGCACAATGTCCATGCGCGGTGGAATGATGCGCAGCGGGATGCGGGTGGGGGCCATGCGAGTTGTGCGCACCCGCAACGTTAACGAATCGAATGATCTGCGCACCATGCGCCGCCAGCTGCTCTATGCTCAGCAGAAAGACCGGGCCCGCCTGCTCAAGATTCAGCAGTTGAAAAGGTAAATAGACCAAACAAAATACAAAATAGACAACAAATTCAAAACAAAAAATATACAAAGACCGAATACCAAAAATGTGAGTTAATCTCTGTGAACGGCGAACGAACATCGTCGTCGTCACATTGTGTGCCAATTTGCATCGTTAATGATAACAGATATACAGCGAACTATTATTATCAGAAACTATGATTGTGAACTGTGTGAGATTCCAATAGAAGAAGAATCTAGGAGAGGAGGAGAACAAGAGAGAGCGCACTCAGTGAAAGATCAACCGAGCTGCCTGCCTCCACAGCGACTCCCATCTCCGTCGTAGAAAGTATAATGTTGTGTAAAACTAGTAGAACGATAATGTGACACCACCCTAAGACACACTTTATATATATATTATGAAAAGAACGTAATTTGTTAGCTTACCACCTTTACCAGCTTCTTCTTATGTACTAAAAACAAAAAAAAAATCAATTACCATTTGAATTTGAATTTAAATTTCTCCTTGTCTCTGCGGTTACTGCGCAAGAGACAAGAGCTCCCACCAAAAAAAAAAACAAACAAACATCCTGCCACCTAGACCATGACTTCACATTCGAATTTCTCGAATTCATTCCACCCACAAATGTAGCTCGTTGCGACGCCAACGCCAGGGCGGGAATAGCAGCGACAATTCCAGCGACAATGAGGATAAGACCGACGATGATGATGCTGAGAAAAGCAAGAAGAAGAAGAGCAAGGACAAGGACGCTGATGGCGGCGACGACGACGACGATGATGATGATGTTGATGATGACGATGACGACGATGATGAGAAGGCCGACAAGGACGGAAAGAGCAAGAAAAAGCGTAGCAGCAAATCGGCCACCGAGGACAAGAGCGATGACGATGACGATGCCGATGGTGGGGACGACGATGATCAAGATCAGGAGAAGGACCTGAATGAGTCCGATCCCAAGAGCGCCAAGGGCGGTGACGCCTCCGATGATGAGGACGTCAAAGTAAAGGTTAAGACCGAGGTCGAGGTCGCCGACGGTGACAAGGCCGACGAGAAGGTCGCCAAGTCGAGTGCAGGTAAGAAGAAGGACAAGGATAGCGGCGACTCTAAGGACGCCAAGTCAAAGAAGTCCTCAACGACCATCAAGAAGGAGCGCGCTTCGCGCAAAGACAAGGATGATTCGGACGATGATCGCACCAAGGAGCGCAACTCGCGCCATCGCGACGACGAGCACAACAATCGCAAGCGCAGCTTTATCAAGCTCATTTGCGTCCACTGTCGCGTCAAGTGCGTGACCTTCAAGGTCAGTTTCCTTGGCTTTTGGCCTGTCTCTTATCTGCAGACTTACTTATTATCCTTTGTAATCCGCAGGAGTACAACTACCATCTGAACTCACGCACCCACAAGAACTCTATGCGCCAGGTGGCTCTCAATCAGCGCGCTGATCTCCAGCGTATGCGCGCACGTCAGCGCACCACTCAGCGCGAGATCGAGGAGAATGCCAAGGAGGAGCACGAGTCGCGCTATTGCCGCCTATGCCGATTGGCCTACCGCCAGCCCAAGAATCTCCACCAGGCCTCCGAGCACCACAAGACCATTAAGAAGTTCTTGATGCCCTACTGCGGCTCCTGCCACTTGGCGTTCAAGAACGCCATGCTCTACGAGAACCATCGCTGCTCACTGGAGCACATTAGGGTGAGTCCTACTATAAGTATAATAATGTAAAAGAACCCGTATTTCGATTTGGTCTGTTTTTCCCTCCACTAGCAATAAATTATTCATTCTTTTTCTTATTCGTTTTCAGAATAAGGCCCGTAACGATGAGTCCGGTTCGGATGATAGCGTCGATGAGCGCGAGATCGATTTGAACAAATTCCTTACCGTCGACTCGGTGGGCGAGATCGATGTTGATGTGATCGATGCGGATGTGGATGCCATGGTGATTGAGGCCGAAACCGCCTTAAAGAGCACTGATGAGGAGACCCGCAAACGCGGTCTGATTGGCCCGGACTTTATCAAGACCATTGAGGCCTTTTACTGTGAACTGTGTAATCATTATTCCGCAAAGACTGAAGACATCTCTTTGGAGGACTATACCAAGAAGCATTGCCTGCTGCATTCCCACGTGAAGGCCTTCCTGCGCAACAAGGAGGAAACCGAGAAGAAGGCTAAGGCGGATGCCGGCGAGGAAGATGAGCCCGAGGAGGAAGACAAGAAAGGTGGCGATGACGAGGCGGAAGAAGCCGATGAGGAGATAGAAGGCAAGGGCGATGAGGATGAGGATGAGGACGAGGACTACGGTGACGGAGAAGGGGGCGATGAGACCCACGACGAGAAGCTGTGGGAGGAGGTAGACAAGGACCTGGGCGACCTGCTAGCCGAAGTGGGCCAGGAAGAAGAGGAGGAGGAGGAGGACGAGTCCGTGCTTAACATTGACATTGAAAGGTAAGTTTAATGACAGATCATGAAGTAATCAGTCGGGTTTTATAATATTGTTTATTTGTAGCGAGAAAAACAAGCTTAAAGACGCCAAAGAGGAAGCGAATGGCGATGCCGAGCCGGAGGAAGCTGTTAAAGACACCACGACACCAGTGGCCAAGCCGGCGGAGAAAAAGCCAGCTGCCACGGCTGCTGCTGCCCCGGCAACACCGATCAAGACTAGCGCCGCCGCCACCGCCGCGGCCAAGCAGCCCGTGAAGAAGGCAACACCCAAGCCGGCTGCCAAAGTCGCCAAACCAGGTCCGGCTTCCACGAAGCGCAATGTCTTGGTCAGTCTGAAACGCACCTCCGCGGCCGCCATCAAAGCTGCCACCAAGTCCAGCAATGCGGCAGCCGAGTCGAAGTAAGCGCAGCGCGACTCCACCAGCTGTGCACCAGCAATAACAGCGAACAACCAAACCCAGTGATTTGGTTGCAACAAAAACACATATTTCAAATATAATAAAACATAATGTGCTCAAATAGTAAGTGCACGCCAATATGCCCAACAAGAGCTGCTCTGTCATCGCGCCACCGACGAGCCAAGCCTGTTTAATAAATGTCTAGACCTAACTAAACCAACCTGCACTCGTGTCTCTCTAAATGGCGATCTCTGTTGTGGATGTGGACGTGGCTATGGAGTGGTGAGTACCTTTCTTGTACCTTTCGCCGACTTGCCACTCGACTGTGTGGCCTTTCTAAAATGGCCAAGACTCGGCGAAACCACCTGGCCCCAAACGAACGAACAATGGCAGAGAAATGCCTGTCGGTCGCCAATTTGCTGGCCGCTTCATGGTGCTTACATGTAATTGTCAGCTGTGCGATATAAAGTACACAAACGAGAAATGCCGCCCGCTAAACGAGATTATGGCCGGAGAGACCTTGCTTTAGGACCTTGGTATCAAAGGGTTATAATTATGAAAACAATTAAAATACACAAGTATAACCAAACTCGGCGTTTAATTTTTTTTTCAACTCTAACTGCCATTTACAACTATCCTTCAGAATAATTGTTGAATATTGTTGGTAAGAAACCATACACTAATCTATATTTTGCAACGTTAGGAAATGGATTTGGCTAACTAAAATAAATATAACTTCAAAAAGAACAAGGGCGGTTTCCTCAGGAATAGAGATCAAACTTTCCGAGAAGAGTAATAAGGTTCCAACTACCTACTAAATAATAAATATTTTCTTATAATAGTTTTTATCGCCTCTGAATTGTCTTTCTTTTTAAATTAAATTTAGGAATTTTTCAATCTGACATTCGGTCATTCATTTATTTAAAAAGTATTTAGTATTGGAAATACGCGTCTATTGGACTTGAACGACTATCATTATTTAATGTCCTGAATCTAGTGAAATGTCGAATTTATTTTTTACATATTTATGTTCACAGGATGTCTAGAATATCTAATTCTCGCTTTCCCTAGTTCCATTGATGCAAATCCAACTAAAAAGGTAATACAGAATAACCCCGCATATCTGCTTGTGCCAACGAAAAGCGTGATGCTGGCATCTCTCCTTCTTGCTTCCATTCGGAATTTATTTATTAAGCTATTGGGCGGCACAAGTGGATGCAAGGTGAGGCACAGGCGCAGGCAACGTTTATACCGTTTCCGCTTGATACTTTTGCCACAAGACAATGCGGTGGCAACCGAAAGGAAAACACATTTCATAATTTTTCTACATATTTCTGCCAAATTAACTTTCACCGCACGTCAGAGGATGGCAGCGTCTTCGTCGGCAGTCGGATTCGACTATATTATGCAACATCTGTCACTTGGTATGCGTGTCTCAATGGGTAATCTTGTCGGGTAGGCCTTTCTCACCTTCCATTCGATCCGATCCGTTCCAGCTTCCTTTCTGCGACCGCATTAAGTGGGCCTGCTCGTTCAGTCACAATGTCAAGTTTTGATTTGATCAGCAGCAGCAGCACCAGCAGGTTTTCGGGTCCGTCGCGTCTTTGGGGCCCCTGTTAATCCCTGGCAATCGCTCATTCAGTTTGGGTAAATTGCATTCATGTTTTGACGCTAGATTTATGCACACATTGTTCTGTCTGTGGCTGCCACAAATCCGGTTTTTATCCCAAGCGCCGCTCCACTCCATTGTGGCCGGGTATTACCATTAACATTTAATTTGTGATTCCGCCGAGTCGATGCCGCAGCGGCTGCTGCTTTTTAGTTAGCTTTTTTTGTGTTGTTTTTGTTAGTTTGTTTTTGTGGTTTCAGTGTTTCTATTAAGAAATTTCAGCGGTGTCAGAGCACAGAGAAAAATTTGTGTAATCGATCTTAGGGGGGGTTGGTTTAAATTATGTCTTAGAATTGGAATAATATGGTTAAAATAATAAAAAAAATATATATAGCTTATTTATTTAATAATTATAAGTGTGTCAAAGGTATTCTTACTTAATATATAGATTTTAGATCTTTTAAGGTACCATTTAATGTTATATATTAAACAATTTCTTGCCATTTTACAGGCACTCCAGAGTTCTAATTGTAACTTTTATTGTGTTGTATTGGAAAATATTAATACTTACCTTATGTTCCCTAAATATTTCTACCCATGTATAGAATCTCAATTTAAAATATACATACATTTTTTCCTGCGCTGCGACGGCTGCCATCTTCCTGTTGCTCGGCCGCTTTTTGCACATGCTTCGATCTAAATGCCAAGGTGGTGATGGTGAATCCAGTTATCAGCGGGGACCCACAATTCGGTTAATGCCAGCACTTGGACATACTTATTCTCCACGGACCCCAAAGAATCAGAAGCCGAATCGCCACTCATAAATTGTGTTAAATGGAATCGTTTGACGCGCATATTGAAATGTCAGTTGGGGGGATCTCTGCCACTGGATCTGTTGGTTTCTTCAAGATGTGGATGCGGATTGAGGTTGCCCAGGGCCATGTCTCGTTCAGATGGCCAAAGTGCGGGTGCGTGGCTAATTGCCAGCTGCCAAATGCTTTGTTAGTCAGTTACTTTTCACATCGTTAACAATATATGCTAGGTTTCGTTTGTTTGTTTGTCTTTCGCCAACGGATTATAATTTACCTTTTTTCTATTTTTGTCTTGTAAAAACCTTGGCACTCAAAGCCCCTGGAATTTGCATACATTTACAAAAACTCCGCAAAGATTAGGGGAGAAAATGTTGGTAATGATTTGATTGTGGGCATGTGTAATCTCTTCTCCGATCTGTCATTGTTTAGCATTTTGTGAAAAATTAGCTAGTTAAAGAGTTACCACATTGTCAACTGAGCTCTTTGGCATTTGCAAAACATTAAAAGTTCGATTACAATTTATTTCATTATTTATGAGGTCCAAACTTCAGTGTATGCCTTCCATTTAATTTACAATTTTTGAATGAAGGTGAATCTAAAGTGCAATATCAATTTAAATATTTAGTGGTTTTAGTGGTAGCTTAAATAGCTCATAAACATCTTTCTTTATGCCAGAAATTTAAGTTCTTTGGTTTATTTGCTAATAAATCAAGTCATAAGCGAACTAAAAGCAAAGGGTATTCAGTTCTCAGGCCTATAAATAGCCGGTTTTGGAAATTAAAAGAAGTCTTTAATATATTAAGTAACATTCTACATATTAATACCCTGATACAATTAAGGTTATAAAATGATTAACCGAACAGAAAATAATTATTTATTTCTGCAGAATCCAACTATAAGTAATTTAATTTTAAGAGCCATGAATGGTGCGTATTATTTAACTCATTTACTCTACGTAATTAATATAACAATTAATTCTTGCAATGCCTAAGCTTACCAAGCTTTTAGCTGGCTTTTTCAAAAATTTTCCCAGGCCGGCATTCAGTGAATTTATCCAAGCAGAATTACTGGGACTTTTCCAAAACTCTCGATACGAACCGAGCAATGTGTGAACCTTTCGCACAGCTAGTTACCATAGTTCTTTTGCCGCAACCGCAAGGGCTTTGCGAGACAAGTTAATTGCGCGCGGCTTGTGGCCGCAGTTAGCCATGGCCAAGTGGCTAATTGGGACAAATGCAAATGCAGTTTATTGGCCAGTCCGTGCGCTATGTACGATGTGCGATGCAAGTGTGGAAGATATGGATGATGGACCCAGTTCCAGTTCCGCCACGCCCCACTTATGCAATGCCCCGGCTTGGGGCATAGAGCTGGCTTTGGCACGCAATTGAAGATTGGCGCAGCCAGGAGATGGCTGGGAGCAGATACCACTGAGATTCCATCTACATTATCTATGGTACGTGGAACTGCTGGTTATAATCTAATTAGGCCCAATGCAGCCGATCTGCAGTATTTGAATATATGTATGTATAGACATTTTTTTTTTTTTTTTGCATCTGCATTCTTCTCACGCCCAAAATGTAAATGAAGTTATCCGGGATCGTAGATCGGGGCCCGGGGGCCCTCTTAGCTAATGCCGACGAGTTTACACGGCTGGCTGAGTCGGCTTGTAGTGTGAAAAATCTCGGCGCTTCTTATTTTTCCTATTTTATGAATATTTTTCAACACTCATTCATTCATTCATTCGTTCGTTCGGGGGTCTGTCATTGTGCTCATTGTTCGCGACTATTTTGCTGCGCTGAGCTGAGCTGGCGATTGCAACGCTTTCCCGATTTCATCCATTAAAGTCAGCGATTTATGGTGCAATCGGAGTGGGGCGGAGGAGAAACAATAACCCAATAGCATCTGATTAGTGCGTAATCGTCTCTTCACCCCCTTTTCTCCACAGAGATATTAATCTATAAATAACCGCAGGCAAGGTCGGCTGACGCCATTATACTATATGCTATATGTGTAGTATCAATTGTCTGGGCCCAAGATCCAACAACTCATTATCGGGTCTGTCTTGGCGTGAATGGAAGGCATTAAATTACTGCATGGCAGGGGGAATCGACGACGGCGGCAGGCATTATCGTTGATGCATGGTCTTAGTTCGGTCCACAGTCCATATACTTTTGGTCCAAATTAACACTCAAGTGGCGGAGAAAATCAACATGGAGAGGGGCTTAGGCCCGTCATTAAACGCTGCCCAGGTAGTGTATTTGCGGCCTGCGATTATACAAAGCACTTGTGGCCGCCGCAATCCGTAAATTAAAAGCAAAAAACCAGGAAACCCAGACCCAGGCCCAGGCCCCGCAGAAATCATATAACAATGCGAGTCAAAAGTCAGCTGGAAAACCAAAGATTCCAGATCCCCTCGGCATGTAATCCACGGATGGCTGCTCCTTTCGGCCAGGCTCATTAGCAAATTATTTTGGTAGTCGGGCAAGTGCAGAGAAAGAAATGCAAATATGCATGGTTTATTTTTAAAGTGCAGATGTAGCTTCTCTTCGGGCTTTTAGGGATTTACTTCCATATGAAATCTATTTAAAAAGTGGCTTAAATTATACAAGCTCATGATAAAAGATTATCTCATACACCTTTTACTTTCTCATTCAGAAAGATATGACAAATATGTACTTAATCTTTGTTACCGATCTATAAATCCTTTTAAAATGTATATTTTTTGAAAGTGAATATAAAAATGTCGCAGAAATGAGTCTAAAGATAAATATCTCAAAGAATCAACAAACCACATACTAGGTAAAACAATTAAAAGGACTATAAAGATTTCAAAAGCCATCATATTTCCTAGTATTGTCCTAGTATAATGTTTTTTTTCCGCGTGTGGGCCACGCTTCAATGGAGCTTGGCAATCGCCAGTCCCGGACATTCGAATTTTAGCCAGAAGATAGACAGGGATTGTCCTCTCCGATTAAATCACGAAATGTGTGCCTTCACCTGACTAAGTAACTCCTTAAGAGTATAAGCCATTCGGGCACTCGAGAGCATTTTAATTGTATTTAAACGAATTAGAATGCACTTTTGCGCTCAGTTTTATGATTCATAAATTATCTGCCGCGACGTTTATACTAACGGCTTTGTAAACATAATTGAGTACTGCAGATGGAGATCTCTGATGGAGACCCACTTGGATGGAGATAGACAGCGATCTCAGTTGGAGATTAAGTATGTTTAGTATCTAGATGTTTGTGAGCCAAGTTGGGATTGAAAACGGGTACCGTGTGGGGATTACGGACTCATTACCGGGTGGAATGCTAATCAATGGGATAAGCCATACACAAAGCTAGGTTTATATACTGAAAAGTAGCTTAATCAATTAATAAATGCCTGTAAATCGCAATAAAAATGTAAATTAGCCATCTTACTTTTTTAAGCTATAGAAATATCTAAAAATAATCACAAAAATAATTAATTATTAATCAAGCACAGAAACATAAAAGAGCATAATATTGACCGATAATTAAGCTTTATGAACCATACATCTTACAACTAGCATTTTTGACACCACAATTGACAAAAACACTAGCTATTTAAAATCAGAACATATATATTAACTGTTAATTGTGCTTTACGGTCGGTTGATTTGCCAACGTGATGTTTTTAGGTGGCTTCAATAAATACAGTTACCCCTTCGGAGTGTGTCAAGCAAGTGTGTTGTTACATCTGTCTTGGCAGTCCGATGCCTCACTGGCTTAAAGAACACCCCCTGCCGTTGTCCACAAATTATTGGCCAACTCCAATTAAGTTGTACATATGCAGTACATATTATTGGTAATCCCATCCATCGGTTCCGTTCGAACAGAGATCTCCGAAAATGGGAAGCATTCGAGTTGCCGCATAACAGTCGCAAAGAGTAGCTGTAGTTCGTGGAATGGCATTTTAATTGTCACTGGCCGGCTGGTAAATTACACATTATTTATTCGCGGTACTGCAATTAACATTTACCCTGTCATATGGTGCTCTTCGCTGGCTTGTGGTTTCAGCTTGATGGCGATACATTTTCCGACTATCTTCGCCGGGTCACCTCCGGAGTCCACTGGAGATTGTGCAATTTCATTGTCCAACGACGACTTTTCATTAACAACAACTGGCACTGGTACTGGCGCTGGTAAAAACGTCAAAATACCGCCACTGAGTTGCCAATTAAGAGCTCCGCGTCCGCACTACACGAGTATATCAAAAGTATAAACTAAATGTTAAGGTTGACTCCGTCCGACTGTCTAATAAATTGATACACATAAAATTTGGAGCATAAAAATGTCGCTTAAAAAAAGAAATAGAAACCGAAAGCCTCGGCTTGAATATGTGGCTGAAAAAATGCAAATGCCAAAATGTGAACTGCCATCATCATCGTCGTCCTCGTCGTCATGATCACCATTGATTTAAGCGGAGTTGTTGGCCAGAAACTGTTGCACTTCTGGCAGCAGCAAAAAGCACTTGAAATTAAAAGCAGAAAAAATATACAAAAAGGTAGAAAAAGCAACTGAAGTAACTGCCATCAGATACTAATACAATAATAAATAGTGGTAGAAGAAAAGAAGATGTTGCCACTGCGCAGATCGCATCGGCTGCCGCTGTTGCACTCGTTGCTGCATCGATGTTGCCGCTGCTGCTGCTGCTGCGGCTGTGCATGCAATGCAACAATTTCACAAGCCAGCACGCAGACAACTAAATGACAATGTGAACAAAATAACAACAACATCGGAGAATTTATAATAAGTAGCAACTCCGATCAAAAGTTGCGCAAAGAAACAAAAAAGAGGAAAACCAAGAGGCGAAATCCTCAACTTAATTATAAACTTATTTATTTGGTTAGCTTAAGTTTTGCCGCCAAACTGTCCTAATCAATTTGGCTAAGGATGAGGAAATGGCAGCTTGCGTCAGTCGGCAATTTCCACGGATTTCCTCAGCGCCAAATTTCACAGCTACCGTGTTAACTTTGACACCACCGACGCAAGCCCCCTAAAAAGCGAAACGTAGCCGAATCCGATCCGTTCCGATCCTAGCCTGGCATTAGATTAGCATTAGGTAAGCGGGCTCAATTAACCCGCACGGCAATTGGCCAAATTGGCCACCGACTTGACTCCGTCCGTCAGCCGAAATCCGTGATTGGAGCTGCCGCCAGCAGGGGTTAACACCGAACTCCAAGCACCAAATCCAACTCTAACTGTAGCTGCCCACGCATGCGCTGAAATGTTAATGCCCGAATCAGCCAACAGAAGGGCACAGTTGGCCAAGTGAGATTCGGAATGAGATTGGGGGAATATTATTCGTAAGCAGGGACACCCAGGGAGTATATTTTTATTGGAAAAGAACGGGGATAAACGAAAACTCTGGGCATGACCTTATATTAGTCTATTATTGAGTTACTAGAGGTCTAAGTAAATTTATATAGATTTATAAATAATGTACAAATAAAAATAACATAACAAAGAAGATATAATAACTCAGGTAAAATATTTTAAATATATAAAGATATATTTAAAGCTTGCATTTTCTGCCTGAAGTAATCTTCTTTGAAAGTTATTTCCCTATATATAATATTTTTACTTACTTCATCTACTAAAGCTTAATATTATAATTACTGGAAGGTATCTCGAAGATTTATTTACTTGACCATTTCTACCTTTCAATAGTCCCACTCCTATCACATATTAGTCCCCTGAAACCCATCACTGAACCACTGTCCCTTCGGCAATTGCAAATGTCAAACGAAAGACTTAGGCTGCGAACTTGCTGGTAGGGGTGGAGCACTGGTGTTAGCACTCGTACTTTGGCTTGGGCTTGGGCTTCGGCATATTAAATATGCAATGCTAATGCAAATGAAAATGGAAACGCAAATGGGAGCCCGCATCCGAATCGAAAACGCTTGTTAAAAGTAATGCGCCCAATTTGCAGTCAGAGAGACAAAAACAAAAGTGCCCTTTAGCCTCAACCAGCCCATGGCCGGCAGCTAGTGCAGCACTATCCTCTCCAGAGTCCGGCGACTGCTCCGATCCTCCAGCCCCGGTGAGGGCGGACGGGCAATTTAGTGTCACGTTAGTATTTTGGGGGCGCTTCCAGGCGGCAGGCAAATGCCCGACGTACCATTAGGCGAGCGCTTAACTAGCGGTTAGCCACCGACAGGGCCGTCAACGTTCAATTGCCCCCCTTGGAAACGTTGTGGGTGCAGGCGGAGAAATATATTTTCAGTTAACTTAGGTTTTAAATTTAATTTAACTAAAAAATATTATTAAATCAATCAGAACTTGAGAACTTTGAATAGAACCCTTTTTGGAATTGCTAGGAAAGTTATTTTATATCTAACCTTTAAAATTGTTTCTATTCCGTCATTTAATGGAGGGTTTAGTAGAAATTATAATCTCTTTATTTCTTTATTTATTTAATTTTTTGTTGTGTCTGGCTTGGAGAATCGAAGCGGAGAAGCGGCAGTGCAGACATACCTTTCTCTTTGTGTTGGTGATGGCTGGCCTGGCACGACGAGCCTCAAAGGTCGGCCTTAGCTCGGAACTCGGCTCTCGGATCTTGGATCTCCGCTGCGACGGCGGCGACTACGACTAAGACTGAGACTACGCCGACTGCGACTCCGACTCCAGCCGAGTCTCGTCTCTCGGCCACGGGATTTATAAATACAAGTGTTGGCCGCACAACGCCAAAGATTCGTTGGCTGAACGTGCAGCGCGCGCGATCTAATATATCCGAACCGATTTCGAGTCCCAGTCCCAGTCCCACACCAAGACGAGGCTGCTACTCCTGGACCAGGCAGGAAAAGACGGTAACTCTTCTCCTCCATCTGTCCATCAGCAGACATCGCCGCATCCAATTTGAAACGCTACGAATTTCGCGCCAAAACACAATCCAAGGATTACGGGATACCAGCTCCAATTCCTCGACTTGGATTCAGTTACAGTTTCGGTTTCGCAATATGCAATTCGGTTTCAATGTTGGATTGTGTCGAATCTTCAATTCAATTATATAACTGAAGTAATAATCGCTTCGTGTGATGTGTTCAGTTCAGTTGCAGTTCGCAGTTGGCAGCCGGCAATGCTCGATGCAGATGCAGCAGATGCGGCCAACGTAATCCCCACCGTCTGACAAGGAAAACGAACTGCTTGGCATCCCAGAGACTGGGAAATACAAGAAAAGTACAAAAAAACAAGCAAGTGACTGTGAAAGTAACGAACGGGAAGATACAGATTCAGATATTCAATTACTAGTCTCTTGGCGTTGCGTGTGCAGTGCCGCAACACGATGAGAATCCAAATCCTGCTCCTGACACTCTTGCTGGGTGAGTAGAGACAAGGGATCTTCCAAGGAAGTGTTTGTTATGTTTAACTTACCTTACCTTAAAACAATCTTTGTATTAAATTGTTTAGTTAGGGAAGTAAAAATCATTTTTGCTATGTTGACCATTTTTTTTTTGTGGCGATCATGAGTTTAAGATATTCATTATAATCTTAACCAACATACCTAGTGTTTTTTTCGTTACTTTCAAATGCATAATTATAATTTACATCAACTATTTATAGAAATTCAAACCCCTATCACTAATGAGCTATACATAATTAATTTTCATTGGTTTTAAAGAGGTTGAAGAATGCGAAGCGGCCATTTCCGACGCTATAAATCATATATATTCTTGATCAACATTAACAGCCTAGTCAGTCGATCATGCAATGTCTGCCCAATTTTTTTTTACATTTTTATAATGGGTAACATCCTTAAAATTATTATGTAATTTTTACACTTTAAATATAATATGTTGATTTGTGAACCAATAATAAATAGTTCAGAAAAGGGGTTCAGAATTGATTCTAATGCTTATTTGCATAATAATATTTTAAACAACTTTGATTTGCTAAAAAATAAAATAATACCAATTAAAAATATACAACAATTTAAAGTCCCCTGAATGCCCATATTTTAGTTTTCTTGTTCAAAAAGCAAATGATTGTCGAAAGTAACAAACAATTCGATTCGTCTTTCATTATAATTTAAAAAAAATGTATAGGTATATATTCAAAAATATTAAGCCAAAAATGTAAATTCATTTTTTAAACTTTTAAATTGGGAATGCCAGTATTTAAACTAAATATTTAAAATGTGGAACAATCGAACTGACCAGTCATAACATTTAAAACAGAAACAATACAATTTGAAGTTTAACAAAATATGAAATATTTTACTCATTTTTAAAAACATTAAAAAACCAAAAATTAAACAAAAAAATACACACCCAAAATCCATAAATCTTGAATTTATTATGTATTGTATTGACACCAACATCCTCATGTGCAATCTCCCACACAGGCCTTGTCTGCGCCCAGCCCGTGAATACAGAGGCCAAGAGCGACAGCGGCATCGGAAGTCGGGCGGAGGTGGAGGACAGCAAGAGCTCCGCCTCCACACCACTGGAGACGGAGGCGACCAAGGACAAGCGACAGGTGAGCGCCAAGGAGACGCCTCTTTATCCAAACCACCGCAGCTCGGAGGCAGCTCCCACCGGCGATGATCCCGAGGATGGGCAGGAGACAATATACGGTTCCAAGCCCAACCAGTTCATCATTCGCCCCATTGCCCCGCACCAGCACCAGCAGCACGAGTCGCACCAGGAACCGCAGCTGCGCAACTTTGCCGCGGCCAATTCTCGACCACATGCAGCCCAGCTGCTCGAGCAGAGCCAGGAGGTGAGTTACGGGAGGAATAATGAAGGTTTATGGGTTTTTAATCATCGAAAAAATATATACTAAATGGTAATATCCTTTAATATATAAATACCAAAAGCCCCTAAGTTGTAGGAAGCTCACAACTTATTATTGGTCTCTGACAAAGCCCCGCCCTGGATCCTCCATCTGGGGAATGGGTGAGCCCATTGATCGACTGTCCAACTGACGTATTGCCTTTCGCCTTTGAGGGATTGCAGCGTCTGTTTGTTTTGTGCCAATCTCGGGGCGTTCCATCGACATCGCGACTGTTGTTCGCCGTCTTGGGTCTTGTCTTGGCCCCGCGGCCATCAGACTTCGGCCTTTCGGACGGACCTTACCGAGATCGGACGACCCGGGATCGTGACTTGGCATCGGCGGCAGGCACACGATTCTTTGCAAAATGCCGGATGTAAACATCTCGAAGAAGGCCAGACAAAAGCCAAAGGCCCCGCCGCGTCGCAATCCCAATTCCAAACCAAAATCCCAGTTAAATTTTGACAAATTCTCCCTTTCGCCGAGGCCGGGAAACCTTGACCAATATCTTTTCGGAACGAATTGCAATTTGTAGACAAAGACAATTGCAATTAGCCAAAGACAATGTTTATGTTACAAAATAAATACATTTATATGTATAAAGAAAAACAAATTAAAAGCGCCGGCGAATATAATAATGATAATACGTTTATTATAAATGCAATCGGCAAAACTAAGTCACGACATGACAGCGACGACAGCAACAAATGCATAATTGCAAAATGATTATTTGTCTTATTACGCGTCAAATGACAACAACATTTTCCACCACCTCCCTTTCCACTCCACCATTTTATTTTCCACCATTGGCTTCTTCGTGGAGCTTTCGGGGTCTCTCCTTCATAATGCAAAGACTTCGCCATGGAAAACAATGGTCGGTGTCGGGCTGTCGTGGGAAGAAAGTTGACATAATGTTATAATCACCCCACTTTTGGTCTGTCAGCTTTGTGTCTGCCTGTCTGTCGCTCGATGGCGCCTTGACTTGCTGGCGGCTTTATTTGCCATAATAATGGGAACCCATAGATGCCACACACTGGCCAACAGGTTTTAAGAAGAATTCAACGAGGGTTTCATTTTTTTGTGCAAGGCAGGGCAGGGTTAGGGACCTTCACACTGAGATTTTATTGGTTGTATAGCAACGTTCAACATGGGTTTTAATTTATTTCAATTTGAGATTTACTTGTCTTTAACTTTGTTCCAGTTTTTTACCTCCTTTTTAAACCTCAGTCCAAAGAAACAACTTTTAAACAGGATAAATTATGGAATATATCCAGCTCATTTAACAGCTGTTCTAATTCTCCCTAATATATTAAAAACCATATTCGTCCCTTCCATTGATATCTTTGAAAGGCCCACCCACATGTTGATGTTTAATGGCATACTCTTGTTGCACAGTGTAGAGCTTATTTTTTTATGTGTTGCAACATCGAAGAGCCAAAGACTTAGTCGTTTGGTGTTGTTGGCGTTGCCAAAGTTTGCCACAAGTGTTATATAAACTCATTTTTTAGATGCCACGCCATTCTCACAGCGTCGCTGCTGCTTTGAAGCACCTGCAACAAGTGGCTGCCGTTGTGGTTTCTGCCAGAGGCTTTAGGTGGTGGCAAGGGGCAGTGGCGGTGGTCATGGAGTGGCTCCACATTAAACAGCTGCTGACATTGGCCGACGGCGGCTGAGTTCCCACACCCACCGTCACCGTCACCTCCGCCCACAGCAACCATTATTAGTCGCCCCCTCTCACTTTTCGTACTCGTATCCGTATCTGCTAGGTGCAGCACTATGTTTATCTGCAAGATATCATGCGCCATCACCAGCCCAAGGCCCTTGTGGCCTCAGGTCAAGGCAAGGGTGTGGCCAGTGCGCCCAAGAAGTCGTCCACTCCCGTTGCCGAAGAGGAGCAGGAGCAGGAGGCAGAGCAACGCTACACGGTATCGATCCAGCCGCAGCCGCAGCCTCAGCATCACCAGCCACGCCCACGTCAGTACCAGGAAGTGGGGGGTCCATACCAGTTGCCATTGCCCTTGCCAGCTCCCCAGCATCAGACGGTGAATCCCCAGCAGCAGCAGCAGCAGCAGCAACCACAGCAGGTACTTATGCAAAGATGCCAGCTTGACCAGGAAAATTAATTAAATTCCCCACATTTTCAGCCCTATCAGGTAATTCCCGAGGAGCAGTTCCTCAAGCTACTGGAGGAGGAGCTGCAGGCCAGAGCCTACCATGAGCAAGTGCGACAGCAGCAACAGCATCTTCACCAACAGCAGCCACTGCACGTGCAACCTCAACCCAAGCCTGTGCCCATTCATAGTACAGCGGCCACACACAAGGTCCTGCAGCAGGCAGATCCTGCCCTGGGATTGGGCGGCTATCGGGAGCGATTGGTTGCCGAGCAGGAGTTGGTCTCGCCCGCGTACTCTCATCCCAGAGGAGGACCCAAGTACCTGCCACTGCCTCAGGCCCAGCAGATCCAGGATGATGATGAGCCGCAACAGCAGCCACAGCGTGTGCAGCTCCACAAACCAGTGCCGCATCCGGGACAGCAGCAGTACCACGGCCTGCCGCCACAGATTGCCTACTACCAGCCACAGATCAGCTACAAGACTCTGCCCAATCATCCGCTGGCCAAGTCTTCGCTTGAGAGCGAGATCGAGAAACTGCTGGCAGCTAATAAGCCGGGACCTGGTCTGGCTTACGTGGACAGCAGTAATGAGCAGGTGTCCATCCGCCAACCTCCGCCCCAGCACCCACCACCGCCCACCTCGCACCCGGCTTTGAGGCAGCCCAAGGCCTACCTGGCCAGCACTCCCAACTCCCTGCTGGACGCGAATAATCAACCCTTCGTGCCGTCTCTGTTCAAGTTCAGCAGCTTCCAGCAGCCGACTCCCATTTATCCCACGGCGGAGCCCAAGCGATTGGGACCTGTGATCTATCCCACGCAGCATCAGGCCAATCAGCCGCAGCCATCGCAGTATTACTACCAGGAGGCGGCGCCCACGGCGGCTCCCAAGCCGAGTCCCATTCCCAAGCAGTACCACCGCTCCAAGCACTACAAACTGCCTTCGCCCACGAAGGCTCTGCTCTATGCCGATTACGAGCGTCAGGGACCGTCGCCGCCGCCGCCATCCAACTTCTATCCCAGTCCCCCCGATCCGTTAAAGCATGCCCAGAGAAATCTGGCGGTCACACCCACAGCTCTGCCGCTCCATGCCGAATATCCTTCGCCGTCGCCTTCGCAATCCAGCATATATGTGTCCCAGGGAACGGGTATTGCCACGCCGTCCAGAGCCACGCCCACAACGGCTCCGGTACAGAAGCTGCGTACCTTGGATGAGGTCAAGCAGCTGAACCTGCCGCCTCCCAACGGTAAGCCGCTAACCCAGGCGGAGTTCCAGGCTCTTGTGGATGCTGGCTATCCAGTGAAGGCTGTGCCCGTACCCGTGCCCGTCCCGTATGAGCAGTACGTGAAGGATCATCCGGAGTATCGCAACCATCCGCCAGTCGACTATGCCCACATCATGCGCTTGGCCACCCGCCAATTGTCCGCCCATCAGCAGCACAGATCGCTGGCCGCTCCCTCGGAGCCGTCGGTCAAGATTCTGTCAACTCCCTCCGCCGGCGAACTGCAGCAGCAGCAGACGGTAACGGGCATTGGTGGCGGCAGTGTCACATATTTGCAGCCCATCGAGGGCCAGTCGCATCCTCATGCCCATGTCCATGCGTTGCAGAAGCGGAGACCGCGTGATGAGCAGGACACCGCCGTGGCGGGCAGTGAGCCCAAGGCGGCGGCTCCGAAGGCCAACGAGCAGTCCGTGAAGGAGAAGGTGCAGTGAGTGAGAGCAGGTCCTGTTTTAGTTAAAATGTCCTTGCCTAGTTTCTAAGTATTGTAAAAATGTTTCAGCACTTGCGTATAATGTTAAATTATAAACAAACAAAATAAAAATATGTAAAACTAACAAAGGAAAAGGGGATTTCGGATTGGCTGCGAAGAGAATGAAAAGAAAGCTTGAAGATACAATCCTCTTCCTCAACTTAATTCATGCGTTCATATTCGATATATGTATGTACATATGTAGGTATATATGAAAATACCTCCAAAACAATCCACAATTAAAACTTAGTTCAGCTTTATTTTTTGTCCACCGTCCCCCTTCGTAATTTTTCCTTCCTCCATCGGAACCCTCACTTAGTTCAGGCCGAAGGGCGAATTGCTGTGGCTATTGCTGCTGTCTGCCGAGCTGAGCGTGTCCGGAGTGGCTGCTTCGCGTGCCTGTATTCGCGAGATCTGCGGATCTCGCTTCTCCTTATCCTTCCGCTCGCGCTCCTTGTCCTTGTCCTTGTTGTGCTTGTGCTTGTGTTTGTGCTTGTGCTTCTTCTTGTCCTTCTTTTTCTTCTTCTTGAGTTGTCCGTCGCCGGACTTGAACTTGCTCTCATCGTAGCTGCTCTCGTATCGGGTGGAGTCGGCCACGTCCAGCATCATTGAGGAGTTATCGTCCTCGGCGTAGATCTCTGTCTTCATCCGCTTCGTGAGCTGATGCGACTCGGGAGCTTCGTCATCTGCCGGATGGATCTTCACTTTGGTCTCGCTATCGTAGGCCTCAACGTTAACTGGATCATCTATGACGGTGATCTCTTCGCTGCGCTCTAGCTTGATGATCTCATCACCCACCTCGAAGGCCTCGGTGGCCGTGCGCTTGATGGTGACCATGCCGGGCTTGTGTCGCTCCTGTGGCTCATCCAGGCTTTCAGCTAGTGGGAGAGGCGGCTTTGAGTCGTGGCTCTTCTTGAAACTACCTGAACCACTGCCAGCACTGCTGCCATTATCCTTCATTAGATCCTTGTAGAAGTTTGTATTCTCGCTGGCCTGCATGCAATTTGGACGTTTGTTTCCGTACAAGGCATAGTACAGATCGACAATGTCGCATCGCAACTTGGTGTCGTTGCCCAGAGTGTTGATGCTCAGCCACAGACGATCCACGAGGTTCGCCTTATCCAATCGGCTTCGCGACTCACGGGTGAACGGCGGATTGTCGATCAGCAGCTGGGCCAACGCATGGCGGGCAGCCGGATCGGGATCAGTTTCCAGCAGAGTGATCAAGTGCTCCAGGTCCTCGCTGCGCCCGTCCACCTTCACAAAGTCGACTAGGCATTCCATAGCTGCGATACGGAGATCCAGAAAAATTCCATATTGCGAATAGCTGCGGTAAATGTGCGGCAGCGAGGGCAGGTGACCGAACTTCTGCAGCTTACGGATAACCTTTAGGCAGGAAACGGAAACCATGTACTTGTACGACGGCAAGTGCTTTTCCATGTTCAGCAGACGAGTCACTTCATCCAGCACTAGTCTGTTTAGGGTAAGGAATGTACATGAATTAGGGGTCTTTAACATATTTCCTTCGCAATACTCACTTCGCATCTGTGGAAAGACTGTCTGTGGTAATTTGAGTGCCATGCATAGCCACGGACACCACTGGGGTCAGAGTCTCGCCCAGGGCTTCTACCAAAGCGGCTCGGTAGTAGGCATCGGTGTAATGGTTGCGCGAGTTCTCGTTATACTTGAAGAGATCAAAGAGGAAGCGCATCACTTCCGGCGGACAAATGCCGTGCGATGTCCGCAGACCTGAAAAGATATCAGAATCGTTTATACGACAGCTCCTATAATGTAAATACTGATCATTCCTCACCTGCCATGGCCACGGGAATCGCCTTTTGCAGGAAATACAGCTGGAAGTTGGAGAAATTGTTTAGCTTGATGATGTGCGGCGCACTGAAGGAGCCGAAGAACTTCCTAAATATATTCAGCATGGCTGGCGGACCGCTCCAAGAGGCCACCATTTGGTTGGCAACCTTGGTCAGGCTGTGGGCCGCCTCGCAGCGCACCTTGTAGAAGCACCGCTCGCTCTCAATGGTGTCGGTTAGGGCGTGTCTGGTTGCATTCGTGGGGTACTTCTGGAGAGCCTGAATGGCCTGGAACTGGGCAGTAACATCGCGCTCGTGACGGAGCTGGTATTGCCACTGGAAATCCGGTTGCTCAATGATCAGGTCACGCAGCAGAATCATCTCCGGATCGAGGCGAATCCAAAGCACGGGTGAATCGCTAATCGAGGGGAATTTTAAACATTGATCCATAATGAATTCGATTATAAACTCACTCCATGGCTGATAAATCCATGTCCACTTCCTCGCCCGTACACAGAGGGATCTTTTTCTTCTTGTTACGCCTGCTCTTCGAGTGACAGGTGATGTCCGCCTTCACCAGCGTATTCTCGATCTGCAACGTGTGCTTGAAAGTGCCATCCAACTCCTGCAGCTGCACCAGCAACGGGCCATTGTACTTCCTTACGCCCCGCTGATTGACAAAGTCCTGGCGGATCTCCAGCTCTATGGTGTTCCTCTTGCGGTTAAATACCGAGGTGAGGGAAAACTTGGCGTGACCGCCAGTGCGCACCCACTGATCCATGAACACCGACATATCCTTGCCGGTGACGGTGAATATAGCCTTGATGAAGATGTTCGTTGAGATGAGCAACTGCGACCAGAGTCCGGCGCCTATCTTCATTGACGCCGCATTGGTGGCTAGGGCCAGCTGCTTATTAAAGACCTGGATGAGCAGCTCCTGGCCAATGCGGTGCTCCAACATACGAATTACCAAATGCGCCTTTCGTCGCATGGCTTCCACATACTTTGGCGACACCGTGTGCAAGCTCTTGATGGGGAAATAGTGGACAATCTCCTGCTGCTTGCTGGCCGCCGCTGCTGGATTAGTACTGGAGACGGGCAGCGGGGCCGGTGGCTGACTGCAATCCAGAATGATGCCACCGTACTGCTCCTCGTAGCGCACCACCCGGGCCAGTTCCGATTGAACCCATTCACGGTACTCGTTGTTGCCGAAGCACTTCCTAGAATACAGGCCGCACAGATACTCCGCTATGCCCTTGGCCAGCCAGGTGTCCGACCAGTGGTGCGACGTGATGAAACAGCCAAAGAACTGTTCGGCTACCGCCCGAGACATAAAGGTTCGCGACACATACGTCTGATCGATAATGGCGATAGAGTGCAATAGATTCACCGAAGCGATGCTCATCGTAGCGTAGGCACTAATGTCCGTGTCCAGCTCGTCTACAAACACCTGTTTGTAGCAGGAGAATGGGTAGCGCGTGGAGAGGGTCTCCTCGAAGAACTCGAAGGCTTCGTGCAGATAGCGCACGGTGTTCTTCAACAGGGGCAGCATCCCTGGCAGACAAAAGTGGGTCACCTCGTGCATGTGAGGATCCACGTAGATCTCGAACTGACCCACTGCCAGGGCGATGTTGGGTGCGCACACAGGAGTGGAGACCGTGTAGTGAAAGGTCTTCCTTCGCAGATCGGGCGTCATGATGATTTCCACCAGTTCTCCACAGGAGACTGCAGTCAGATTCTTGTCCACCGTGAACTCCAGCCGCCAGGTGCAGGAATCTGCGAAGCTGTCCACGCAGGGAAACCACAAACGTGTGGAGTTCTCATAGCAGTTGGTGAACATGTGCGCGCAGTTCATCTGTGTCTCCTCATCCGTGGAAGCGGGCGGTATAACGAAATGGACGCCGCTCTTGGGGTCCTCCAGCGAGAACTCGATGCGGATGCGCAGAATCTGGCCTTCCATGATCATCGAATACGCCTCCGGCGGCACGGTGATGAATAGCTCGCCATTGTTCGCATCAGGATCTGTCACCTGGGCTGCCTTTAAGTGATGCTTGGAGTAAACTTCCAACGAGCGACTCTTTGGCTCCTTGTGGGTAATATCCTGGAAGGGGTCGAAGTACACGAAAGATGCCTGGAAGACGTCATTCAGAAGGACGCTGTAGATCCGCATCTGCTTGGCATTCAGGCGGATGAGGCGCAGGTTCTCGCTGTTCGGCACGATGGTTAGCTCCACCACGCCCTTAAAGAGATAGATATAATTATATTCCATATCCGTTCATATATAATCGACCTATACTTACGATTATACTTCTTCTCTCGAAACTGATGCCCGTGAGACTCACAACCTGATGCGCCGTGCTGGTGGAAATGAAAAAATCGTTAATTTGGTGTTTCTTGAAAAGCCCCTGGAATACTTATAATTTAAATGGCCGCAGCGGCAGCTCCGGCACCTCAGGTAGAGTTTCCATCGCTTAATTGCCAGAATTCTCGAGGGTTTCACTAATTTTCGCGTTTGTTATCAAAAATACAGAGCATTGTTTGACTTCTTCTTCTTTGCGTTTAAGCCGACGAGCTAAAAAATACCAAACGCTTCGTGACAGCAATGGCAACTCTGGCGTGATAGTGCAGCCCTGCCTACGTATCTTAACCCCTATACTGTTATACGGGTCTGCAGTTGAGTGTTGAGATGAATGTAAGCAAAGAATTAATTATTGTTTTATTGAACATTTTTAAATTTTGATAATTAATAAACATTCAAATGTTAACATCTTTTATTAGATGTTTTAGGTAATTTATTTTATTTACATAAATGAATGGAAACAAAATTTTTAATTTTAAAATTTCTTTACATGCCATATGCAATGGTTTACCTTTTCATTCAAGTACACAACATTTATTAAATATTTAATTCAAACTATAATGCCATTTTTGGTTGTGTTAAGGTCTCTTTGATATTAGATAAAGGCAATTTGTTTGATTCATACAAAACGCACAATAGGCTGCACAAGGGTTAAAGATTATGAATCATTTACTGAGAAAGTTAAATTTGGATTCTTCTCCCATTTAAAGCGTACAATTCCCAGCGAGTCAGCAGTTTTAGCACGGCAGCGAGTTGTTTAACATCTGGATCCACATAGTTTGTAGTTTTTTCCTCATCTGCAGCGCCATTTAACCGAGGAAGTGGGAAAAACCAGAGAAATTCCAAGCCAGAGCGGACAAAAACCCATTAAAAATGTACGGCATTGATAATTACCCCAAGAATTATCATGCGAGTGGCATTGGCCTTGTCAATTTAGCGGCCTTGGGATACAGCAAGAATGAAGTAAGCGGCGGCGGAGGAGCCAACGATGGAGGCGCCAAGCCAAAGGCGGGGCTCTACCCCTCGCTCCCATACCCATCGTCCGAGTGCGTGGGAGGCATGCCGTATGTGGTGAAGCAGACGAGTCACGCACAGAACACCTCGTATCCCGGCCCTGGTATGGGAATGCCGCAACCGGGAGCAGCGCCATCGGCACCCTATCCAAGTGCCATGCCATATCCCGGCGCTGGTCTCTATCCCAGCCTTCCATCCGCCCAGTCGTCTCTTCCCTATCCATCGGCTCCGATGGCGCCTTACCCAACAGGTATGCCTTATCCCGGTGGAATGCCACAGCCCAATCTGCCGTATCCGGCTGCTCCACTAGCTCCCTATCCGAATGCCATGCCCGGCTTTCCCAGCATGCCGATGCCGTACGCCCCGATGCCCACCAGTCCGGCTCCGCAGCAGCAGGGAGGAGGATTTCCGGCTCTGCCCTATCCGTCAGCTCCGCCACCGGCCAGTGCACCCACCCAGGAGGAGGAACCTTCCGTGGGAGTAGCCGAGCTTAGCTTTACCAGTGTCAAGGTGCCGGAGAACCAGAACATGTTCTGGATGGGTCGCAAGGCCACCACTAACCGACAGACAAGCGTTCACGGAACCGACTTTGCCACGCTGCGCGAATCTTGCGTAGCCAATGGAACCATGTTCGAGGATCCCGACTTCCCGGCAACGGATGCCTCGCTGATGTACTCGCGAAGACCTGATCGCTACTACGAGTGGCTGCGTCCCGGCGATATCGTGGATGACCCGCAGTTCTTTGTCGAGGGCTACTCCCGGTTCGATGTCCAGCAAGGCGAGCTCGGTGATTGTTGGCTCCTAGCCGCAGCCGCAAATCTTACGCAGGACTCGAAGCTGTTCTTCCGCGTGATTCCTCCAGATCAGGACTTCCAGGAGAACTATGCCGGCATCTTCCACTTCAAGTTCTGGCAGTACGGCAAGTGGGTGGAAGTGGTAATCGACGACCGTCTGCCCACTTACAACGGTGAGCTCATCTACATGCACTCCACCGAGAAGAACGAGTTCTGGAGCGCCCTTCTGGAGAAGGCCTACGCCAAGCTGCATGGATCCTATGAAGCTCTCAAGGGTAGGGAATCTACAAATTTCTGAGTTGAACTTTTTTTGTTTACTCTCTTTTTTAATAACAAATTATGATAAAATTTTTTAGGCGGCACCACGTGCGAGGCCATGGAGGACTTCACCGGCGGCGTTACCGAGTGGTATGACATCAAGGAGGCTCCTCCAAATCTATTCAGCATCATGATGAAAGCCGCTGAGCGTGGCTCGATGATGGGGTGCTCTCTGGAGCCGGATCCACATGTGCTGGAGGCGGAGACGCCACAGGGCTTGATCCGCGGTCATGCCTACTCCATTACCAAGGTGTGCCTCATGGACATCTCAACACCCAATCGGCAGGGAAAGCTGCCCATGATCCGAATGCGAAATCCCTGGGGCAACGACGCCGAATGGAGTGGTCCGTGGAGCGACAGTTCGCCCGAATGGCGTTTCATTCCGGAACACACGAAGGAAGAGATCGGTCTAAATTTCGATCGGGATGGAGAGTTCTGGATGTCATTCCAGGACTTCCTCAATCACTTCGATCGCGTGGAGATCTGTAACTTATCGCCGGATTCGCTGACTGAGGACCAGCAGCAGAGCTCACGCCGCAAGTGGGAGATGTCCATGTTCGAGGGCGAGTGGTCTTCCGGCGTCACGGCCGGCGGTTGTCGTAATTTCCTGGAGACCTTCTGGCACAACCCACAGTATATTATCTCACTGGAAGACCCAGACGACGAGGATGATGATGGCAAGTGCACTGCCATTGTGGCCCTGATGCAGAAGAACCGGAGAAGCAAACGCAACGTAGGCATCGACTGTCTGACCATCGGCTTTGCCATATATCATCTGACAGACAGGGACATGCAGGTGAAGCCACAGGGACTAAACTTCTTCAAGTATCGCGCTTCAGTGGCACGCTCTCCGCACTTCATCAACACGCGAGAGGTGTGCGCCCGGTTCAAGTTGCCGCCTGGTCATTATCTCATCGTTCCTTCGACATTCGACCCCAACGAGGAGGGTGAGTTCATAATTCGTGTCTTCTCGGAGACTATGAACAACATGGAGGAGAACGACGACGAGGTGGGCTTCGGCGAGACAGATGACCGCATAGCTCCGGCTCTGCCGCCACCTACTCCAAAGGAGGAAGACGATCCCCAACGGATTGCCCTGCGTCGACTGTTCGACAGTGTGGCCGGCAGTGACGAGGAGGTGGACTGGCAGGAGCTGAAACGTATCTTGGACCACTCCATGCGCGACGTCATGGTGGGCGGCGAGGGCTTCTCCAAGGACGCCGTACGTTCGATGGTAGCCATGCTGGATAAGGATCGCTCCGGCCGCTTGGGTTTCGAGGAGTTCGAGGCCTTGCTTACCGATATTGCCAAGTGGCGGGCGGTGTTCAAGTTGTATGACACCCGTCGCTCTGGCAGCATCGATGGCTTCCATCTACGTGGAGCCCTCAATTCGGCTGGGTACCATCTGAACAACCGGCTGCTGAATGCCCTGGCCCATCGCTATGGCTCGCGAGAGGGGAAGATTCCCTTCGACGACTTCCTGATGTGTGCCATCAAGGTGAGAACATTCATCGAGATGTTCCGCGAAAGGGACACGGACAATTCGGACACGGCCTTCTTCAACCTGGATGATTGGCTGGAGCGGACCATTTACTCGTAAATCACCCTTAATTGATACTAATCTAATCCTAAGTGCCACGCATACTTAAATCTACGATGTGCATTATTCATGCAAGACGGGAGCAAGAGCAGAGCATCACGCCGTACCATGACCATATAGATCAGGAAAGAGAGATACACTCACTAAGCCAACAAGAAAATCTTATCGTATAACGAAAGCCGGAAATACACAGAATCACCGAGTGGCGAAATTGAAGTGGCCTTGGCATGAGGCACGAGGTGGCGATACACGATAAACACGATATAAAACCCGTATACACAACACACCAAGATATATGTATACACAGTGTATGCGGCGTTTGCTGGAGGGATGACTAAGAAAGCCGAGCATCCACAAAATGAATTCTATGAGCACCTCGCCAAGAGCCGGAAATTGCCAGTACAAACTGAAAAGTGCATTACTTTACCTTATACTAGGGGACACTCGAAGCAGCCATCAATTACGCATTAACGTTACTAGATATATGGAATGTATATGCATATATATTTTTGTAACACAGCAGTATATCAAATATATTTGCCCAGTTGCTTGAACTAATGCCAATCTAAAGCTCTGATTTGTCCAACAAATGTTGTAATGTTGTCAGGGAAGAAAATTGAAACGAACAGATCCAATCACTTATCGAATAATTGTATCAAAATAGGCAACCATCAATACAGTATCTAATTAAATGCATAATTAAAATTCTCCAATTTTATATGTATAGAGTAATCTCATAAAATAACCCCTGCAACTTTAAGATCAAAATTTACTAAATGTAATCTATATTGGTTAGAGGCTTTTTCTTTAGATATATGATTGTTGTGAACTAATCAAACTGATTTATCTTTTTATGTAATTGTTACTGTCTAAAATTTAATTGTTTAATATTTTCTGTGTAAATAAATAAAACTGCAGTTTTGCACGATAATTTCAACTACTTGACTACGACCACTACAGTGTCGCCAGATGGAACTCCAGCCTCGATCATAGTCTGCTTCATTTCATCAATGCCAAGGTCGTTATCGTAGGCCAATTGCTGCAAGACCTCCAGAAAGTCTTCGTACTCCAAGCGCCATTTCCTTTAATGGGAATCGGTTGATGTAATAGGGAATCGTTTGATATAGTTCCTTACTTGTATCGCATGTAGATGAGACCCGTTTGGGTGCGTGTTATGGGAACCGGCATGAGCTTGGCCTGCTCCAGCCAAGCATCTATTTGCGAGAGCAGGATGCTATCAAACGTCTCGTTCTCGATTTCCGTGGGTATTACCTGAAGCGATATGATTAGAAATATTTCTTTGTTCTCCATTCGAGCGATGCGTCATACCTGGTAATTGGCATACACCGCGAACAGAGTGTCCAAGGTGTGCTTCTTTGGTTTATCTTCATCATCGGCCATGACTTCTCAGGAAGCTCCCTACTATTTGCACTCAATAAAGCTAATTTCTCAAAAATAACAGCAACGTTTGCCAGGCAGATAAAGAAAAGTATTCGATGTGTGTATTTAAATTTGTTTTGTTGATAAACAAAGACCCAGTTGAATGCTATATACTCTATGCTACTATATACATACATAGACGACTGTTGCTATGCCACCGGCGGGCTTTTATTATTGTTTATTATGGAAGCTCTCGACAACGCTGCGGACATACATCAGTGACTTTTTCATTTTTCCCTCGACGTTCTCCACGCCGTAAGGTGGTTTAATGGTCACCTCATGCATCACTTCTATAGCCACATTGTCACCTTGCTCCTGCCACATAACCAGCCTGTTGCCAAAGTGTTTGACCAGCACGCGATACAGAGCTTGGCCAAAAGGCGAGACGTTTAGGTGGTAACTCCGACAGTAAGCGGAACGCTGATCAGTCGCGTGCCGCAATCGCTCTTGGAGCTGCAATGGCAAAATTAAGGAATCTCTTTCATGGGTCTAATAAAGAACCTACCATCTGCAGATCAAGCCGTTCAGGGGATACGGGAACAGTGTCCAACGGCAGCACCAACTCCTTGATAATTTCAATGTCTAAGCACATGGAGAGATTCACAATGGCCAGATTGGTCTTGACTTGCTCATCGCCACCGCCTTTGCTAGTCGAGCAACGCAACATCAGCATTTTGACGCCCAAGTCAAAGGCCATCACCTACGGGATTCAACTAATAAATGCATTAAATATAAAAAGGGATTTCACCTACCTCTCCCGAGAAAGTCTCGTTAAAACAGGTCGTGCAGCGTACAATTGAACCTAGAGTAAAACAAGGAATCAGGGACATCTTGGTTGCTCCACAGGCTGGGGAAAATACATTTAAATGCTTCAAATAGATCTGACAGCTGCTAAAACGAAATCAGCTGTTTAGTTCAAGGCACTCTTTGATTGGGCTTAAAGTCATGAGCCAAACATGAAAGCTGTTGTGGACCCGTCCAGGTGTCATTTAGCCCCAAACAGAAGACACTTGTGGCTGTGGTTTTATTTCATTTTATTTACAGTGTATGTATGCTAATTTATAATGTACTAAATATAAATGTTGTATATATATATATATTTCAAAAGTAAACCGTTCCTTTTAATCATACACATATATATATATATATATATATTGAATTTCGCAGTTTAGCAGTTGCTGTCTAAATTGTTGTTTCTGCATGAGCGTTGCTTGTTGTTCTTCGTTCTTCAAGAAGTGTTTGTTGCTTTGTTTTTATTTTCATTATAATTATGTATGTATGTGGTATATATGCGCGTATGTATGTACCTTCATTAGCACGTTTAGCATATGTATACCTTTTGAAAATCATTGCCGGACGCCTACAAACAAAACTAAAACCGCTTGCTTGCCTATGAGAAGAGAGTGCATTTTTTATAAATTCTTAGCAAAACATGAGCAGACACAAAATCGAATACACGTTAGGTGAATAAATACCGAAATATAATGTAGTAGTTGCAGGGACAGGCACAAACGAAAAACGAACATCGTCGGCGGACACTTAAACACAACACAACTGTACAATCCCTAAAATGGAGGAGCCGATCCTGGTCCTGACTCTATGTTCCTATGGTTCTACGATGAGGGTGAAAGTGCAAGTGGGTTGATCGGTCGCTGGTCTAATACCTAATGACTACAGCTCTCTGTGTTTCTCTTTTAGCACTTTACTTTAATCTTTTACATGGTTAGTATTGCAGCGACTGTTGAAATAAGTTTGCTTTTGTTTTCAGTATTTGTGTTTAGTTAGTTACGGCCTTAACATCCTAATTATGCTTTTCAAAATCACTTTAAACGGGGCTGCATCCTATTTATAATTTAGCTAGGTTTTCGGAAAGTAATAATTAGCTTTTCGCGCTTTGCTTTTGCTGGGTTTCGCGGCAAAGTCGAGTTCAGTGTTCCGTCTGCTATTGGCTGCTTGTGTTTAGTTTTACGGGTTACATTTAATATCAAAAGGAATGATATATATGCATAATATATATATATAAAAATAAAACAATGCACTTCCTTTGCTGCAGCTGCTGCTGACCCCGTGCTCTCTCTAGCTTTACATGGGTCCATCGATGGCGCTCACTTTAAGGCGGAAATAGTAGGCGGATCGGGCAAACATGCAGCCAGCAATCAAGAACAGCGCCGTATAAAGGAAGTACATGCCACCGTGTTCCTTAAATGAAACGAGAAAAAAATAGTTAGTACAAAGAGTAGACCACCCCTCAAGACATCACTCACAGAGGCATACGAGATTGTGCCGATGGTAACGCCGATTCCCGTGATGAGGAACACCAGGGCCACTATGGCGAACATCACGGCGCGGCTATTGGCGAATCGCGAGCCCACTGACGAGACCTTCCTGCAGTGTGGACAGCGGGCCAGGGCGTTGTGATAGGTGTTGAACTGTAAGGACAAGCTTAAGAATGCCTTTTCAATATTACGAGGTAGGGAGAACTCACCAAAAACGTATCCGAACAGTGGCCGCAGGTGACGCGGCACATGCCCGGCATGGTAGGCACGGGCGGGGTGACGGGACTTGGGGCTAGGTTGATGATCCGCTTGCAATTGGGCCGTGGGCAAGCGATGCGTTGCGACGAGCTCTTGCAGATCAGCAAACAGTTGCAAGGACAGCGTACGTACTTCTTCCCCGGCGGAGCGTTCCGAATTGGCTGTGGAAATCCAAGACTAAATAAGGAAAGTTGCTCCTTAGTAGTTTATAGGTTATCACTCACAGTAGCCTCATTGCAGTGGGTGCACTTAACCACGTGCTGCTCCCTCTTCGTGGTTATGTCAATCATGTGCTGACACACCCGACAGGTGACCATTGGCACGCCTCCGGTATTGGTGCTCTGCTGATACGGCGGCGGCAGCTCGTCGGGTCCAATGCAAGGCACCGCAGTCGGTGCTCCATTGCCTGAAATGCCCATGAGGAAAACCGAAACAGATATCAGTTGAATGAAAGTTTTGGTTAAACTGCTGCTTTCCCTGTAAAGCCAAGACCTTTGGTGTAAAATAAATACATCTCGCCAGCAGAGGGCCCTCAGCCACACTATTCTGTCCCCATAGCTTGTTTCTCAATGAGATTGTCTCGCAGAGAGAGTGAGAACTGTGGAGCGGCGATAAAACCAAATGGGTCAATGTTTTGACTTTATGAATGCAGGGCTCCTGTCTTCTTCACTGCAAACTAGTGCAAGCTGCTAAACCGCAGTTGTGGCTCTCGGTTGATCAACAAGTTCGAACTTTGTGCAAAAAGAATATAAACATAAACAAGCCAAACGGAGGAGGACGAGTAGGAAGAGAAAACAAAGAAAGGCGTCGGTAAGCAATACTCTTTTTTGAAAGATCGTCTGTATTTGATGGATCATTTTGCAAAAAAAAATATCCTTTGTTTTTATAATAAGGTAATCAATGAAAGAATATATTGTGGGGGTAGCAGAAAAGAAAAATATACCGATCCTATATTGGTTCTTGACTTTAAAGTCGATATAAAAAATTATATATTAATGTAGTGATAAATCTGCATTCTGTTTAATTAATCAGGCCAATTAAATTGAATAAAGATAAATAAATTAAATATTTTTCAGGAATATGTCAATAATATCGTTATTTTAATTAATATATGAATTTTCTCGATATAAAAATGTTCTATATAATATTGAGCGCTATATTTTTGTTGTTAACATATTCATTAAAAATATTATATATTGTCACGATTTATGATTTATCAGACATTTATTTTAAAGACAAAAATTTTTTCGGTATTTTTTGTCTGTTCTCCTAATGAGACGATCCAGCAATTGGGAAGCCTTGAACCGTCTTTTAAAACCGAACTCCAACAGAGTAGGAGGTATCTTGTCGATACGAAGCTTTCTCTGAGGCCAAGATCAGGTTCCTCGGCAAACAATGGATCCGTCGTTCGTTAAGCGCCCTGTGTCTCCGCTGTTATTGAGCCCTGCGCAGTGATAAGGCCATCGAATCATCAAGTGATGATGACTCATAAAGCCCCCTGGTACTCTGCCTCCGCCAACAATTCGAAGCTGATTAAACAGCTGCTTGAGGGGAACGCTAACCGACCAGCGCTGATTCCGGCTGCTACCATAAACAAATAAACAAATGTAGTGCGAATATTTTCGACGACACCGGCATCGAGTTTCTGCACTTAGAGAAACATGTGTGTGATATGTTTTAATCCATCACTTTTGGCAGGAAATAAGTCGAAGTCGTAAAAGTGGTTATCATGCATAATTCGCCCATCAAAACGTTTAAAAAAAATTGAAGATATTGATTTGACAAGCAAATTTCGATTTGTGGCTTAAACTGATTTTCTCTGCAGTCCGGTGGTGGCTAATGCTGCCCTGCCCTTCGACCCCCGTGACTCAGTTGCGTGAAGTGTGAAAATGCGGCGGCACACACAACTTCCAATCACGGCGGCGGCGGATAAGTAGAGCGCCGCAACAACGCACACTTGTTGGGTTTCCGCACCCGCATAGAGTTCGGCACCCGGCGCAGGCAGCTCTGGCTGCGGATGCGGGTTGAATGAACCAAACCAAACCGAAACCAAAAATAAAGGCCAATTCAATAATCGGCCCTACAGTAGCGATACGCACCGTCCTCATTATTGGCCACCGATGCACTGCTGCCGGGATTGTCGGTGCCTTCGTCCACAGCGTCCACGGAGCTATAGCCGCCGCCCTCATCCTTGGTGATCAGGCTCTGCCTTTCGGGGTCCGCCATGCTGGATTATTGCCGGATTCTTCCGATTCTTCAATTTGCTCTCTGGATTCGCTGGCTGACACTCCCGTTATGGTTTGCTGCCCAGCAAAAGGTTCCAACTGCAAGGTTACAAAGTGGAAAAACTATTTAGGTGCTGTTGCACATATTTTTCAGCGGCCTGCACTTTTGGTTCTTTGTTCCCGTCCGAACGAGCCGCTGCTGCTGCAGTTCGTCGGTTTTCTTTTCACTCTCGTTTCTACAACGCATCCTCCCTTTTCGGCATGCGCCGCAATTAATCAATTCTCTGTAAGCGGCGAACTTGAAGCCCACGCAGGCTGCATTTACCTCTTGCACTTTAAAGTGGCCTGCGTAGTAGTCCTAATTGTCTTAATTGTTTAACATTTTTTGCAATTTCTGAGCTATATTTTACCTTATTTTTGTTGAAAACAGTGTGACCGCTGCACGAACGATGGAAAATACCAAAGATCTAGGCAGCCCAGACTCGGCCCAAAGTAGAAAACATACATTGAAAATACCGAAAAAATAGCTTTGGTCGTCTAGTGTACTTGGTTAATTTCCTGCAGCCCTCGTCGGTGCTAACATGTATAGCTATTTAAACAAATATATAAACAAAATAAATAAAAGAATTTCATTTGATTATCTAATTAATTAAGTGATGTTATTTATTTTACATTATATTAATTTTTTTCGAACAGCTTCGCAAGTTTCTGTATGTACGTCAAATTAGCGTCGGTGAGTTAGCGTCGAAATGGAACGGTGGGAAAATGGAACACGGGGGAGGATTTTATTTTTTATTTATTTTGTAAATAAAACACTAAATTGAACAAAATAAAGTTCCTACGTGTAAAGAATTAAATTTACTAATAGTTTATATTGGGTTTGGGCTAATTTGAACAATGCAAGTACCTTTATTATTCATTGGAAAAATTGACTCTCCACCTTTTTTAAGATTGCTCCCCTCACAGTAAACGTGCCGCTATGCACGGTAAGCCAGGCTTAGGAGCACAATTTCAAGTAATATCCCTGAAAGTTTCATTAAAATTGTTCGTTCAGTTTTTGAGAAAATTGCTTAACAGTGGCCAAACCTATGGAAATCCCCCATACAAAAACAGGCAGCAAAAATTAAAGGTCATACAGCTTCGCTCTCAGTAAACGTGCCGTGATGCACGGTTTATGGGCCTATTGGGGATCGAATAAAGAACATTTGGTGAAAATTTCATTAAAATCGTACGTACAGATTTTGAGAAAATCCCTTTACAGTATAGCGTTCAAAAATCTGTTAAGGAAGGCGCGAGTTCCGCAGCTGGAACCGGTTGTGAACCAGTGGTTCAACCCGCGAAAGAACCTATGTTACGCATTCAAAAAGTAGGCGGCAATAAAGCGAAGGAATTAAGCGAAGGAATTAATCAATAATTCAAATTTAATGATTAACTTTGAAACTGGCTAACAATTTGACAAAATCTATGCAAATATAT
>VNJV01008230.1:0-26834 GCA_008042635.1 Drosophila nikananu
TCCCGCGATTCTGCTTGATAGCCCCGACGGCCTCGACATTTCTGGGTTCTTGCTCCTGGTGCCAGTGGCTCCAGTACTCGTCCTTACACTCGTCGTCATCCTCACCTCTCTTGAGATCCGCCGAGTCACTCGGGGTGGACTTGTCCAACTCGCCAAATCCCCCATAGAAATTGGGCGTAGGCACTCGATCGGTGCTCGTCTTAATGGTAGAGCGCTTCTTGCCCGCCTTCAGCGTACTTCCACGGGATTCAGCGGCAGCCCGCGAATTGAGCTGGGGCGTTGGGTTCACCGACTCAATCAAATGCGGGGCCCTCCACCTCTGCGCTCCAGTCAAGTCCTGGAGTCCGGCGAACTTCTGGTTGATCACATGCCGCGAGGCACTGATCAGCGCTTCGTTGCTTCCGATGCCGGCGGAGGACTCGTAGTGGAGCTCGTCCATTCGCGACTGGCTCGCATTCCGGGTTCCGCTGGTGCCTACGCCTAGGAAGGCCTGCTTCAAGAACTCCTTCTCGGCGAGGGGCTGCTCGTACATCGAATCGGACTCCTCTTCGTCTTCCTCCGCTCTTGGAATGCTCCGTACCTTTGCGAAATCCGTACGCATGGCCTTGGCTAAGGACACATCCATTAGTCCATCATAAGAGTCCTTTTCGTGGATTGTACTGGGCATAAAACGACTCGGCGGCGGACGCAACTCAGAGATTCTCTCTTGGGCATTGGAGCTGTACATATTTGACAACTGGCAAACCCTGGCGGCCCTGGAATTAAGCTGCTGTGTTCGTGGTGGCTTGGCTAGGGTCTCGCGATTGCGCGCTGCCACATTTGCCGCATGACTGGCGTGCCCCATGACCAACTGCCGGCGACGTGGCCTTTGCTGTCGGGCATCCAGCTCGTCGGGAAGGGCATCATATCCTGCTGGCATGGGCCTGTAGGGTTTCGGATGGTTCCAGCCCTGCATCGGATCGAAGGTGGCCTTCTCTTGGCTGTCACGCTTGTTTAGATTGCAGTTGAGCATTTCGCGAGTCTCCTCATTCACCACCATAAGCTCCTCCTGGATGGACCGGCTGATGTCCCTGGCCGCCTGCGTGGCCAAGCCTCTGCCGAAACTCAGCGATTGATTGTACCGTCGCTGGGTGGCCGATAGAGTGGTCCCATTGCTGCGGGAAAGGGGCTTCTTCTTGGAATTTTCCTCCTCCTCCCACTGCTGCTGCTGCTGCCTTTTCTTCTTCAGCCCGCTGCTCATCCAGCGGCGGGCCGTCAGAATGCCCGAATCGCTCTGCAGGCTGCTCACAGAGGAGAACATCCGAGTCTTCCCATAGATCTTGTAGGGCGGCAGCGTTGCGGACACGGAACTCTGGGCCATGCCCTGCATTTGATTGACAAGTGTCTTCTTCACGCCGATCACTTTGCGGGGCCGCTCCGAGGCCTTGGAAGCAGCCTTTTGGGCCACCTGGCTATCCGTGCGGCCCTGCCTGTGGTAGAAACACCTAAGGGGCGACATGTACATATTGGCGCTACATTGGGCAAACTTGCCCAGGTTAAACGGATGGCCACTCATCACGACAACTGTGAAGTACGCTCAATTTGGACAGTAACTTCTAATAACAGGGCACGCGAATATATGGATTACACGGCGGATCGGACACGGCGAACGCGTATGGATGCTTCTAGAGGGCTATGGGGCGACAAAACAAAAAGTTATCGGCGAAACACGAAACCCGCTTTGGGTCAATAAATACAAATTTGTGGACTGGGAGCTCTGTACTCCAACGGAAAGAAATAAAACAATGACTGGCACGAGAATGAAATGACCGAAAGTTCACTACATGACACCAGCTACAAAATTTAAAACATGGCCTGCTGGAATCCTGTTTTAGGGGTACTTTTCCCAAGCTTTTCATTTTTTATATCGCTCCAAGGGGCAGTGAGTGCTATTAACCGGGGTTTGAGGTAACCCAAAGTATATTCATCCTTTCACTCTCACCGGACAGCTTCTTCGCCTCCGATCCCTGTGATGTTGATGGGTATGGTGCAACTTTCTCAGCTTTTCGTGTAATCCCATGATGGACAACCGTTTGATTGAGGCTCCTCGAAAGAACTAAGCACCGTCATTGCCAAACCAGTGCGTATATGTCTCACCCGCATTTGATTTCAATACAATCTAATCTAACGAAACATCTCAGTTTTTGATCGGACCAAAGCCACCCATGTTTCCATGATAGCGCCGAAGAGCTTCGAGCTACACCTTCATGTGAAATTCATTTCGGCGCTCTGAGTAATTCGTGGGTGCTCACCCGTTGCGGACTTTGTTTTTACTTATTATTTATTATTATTTTTATATTTTGTGGGCTGTCGCTGGGTGTGACAAACTCACTCACTGTTGGCATTGACAGCGTGTGAACATATCTGCCCCGTGTGACGTCAATGATTGTGCTAATTGTCATACGAATAATAACAAAAATAAACCAAATATCAGGGAGAAGATTTGCATACGATTCGCGTAAATCCCGTGAGGAGGAGCTCCACTCCAGAGCGGCTTTTGCATAACTTTGGGCATCAAACCCAGCACCCACACAACACCTGGCACTTGTTCGGGTGCGTGAGATCACTCCCAATTTCGAAAATCAACCGAAAGTCAAGGGAGATCATCGAACGATTCTCCAACCAACTTTAATGGCCGTGATTCAAGCATTAGCAAGTCCAGATAAGGCAAAGAGACAAAATACTATAACTTAACGCTTTGTGTATCACGAAAGTAATTTGGAAAATATGCAACATGTTTGCGTTATTTTCATATCATATTTGTATTTTGGCGTCGCAGTAGGGGGCCCGATTACATCTTGATCATCGCTGTGATTGATTAACTTTTAGTGGGACCCTCGAGTTTAAGAACCGCCAAGATCGCCTTGACTTTGATTCGCCATCGAGTGGCGTTAAAGTGGGCTTTAAATCAATTATGAATGAGACTTAGACGAAGACCGACCGACGACCGACCTCGCCTGCAATTAGTTTGATATAAAATCTGCGATAAAGCCAGACAATCGTAGAGATATTCCACATCAGTTGAGCTGCTCGGAAGGTCACGAATGCTGCTCAATTTGGGTCAGTGAAATAGATCGGAAACGCATTTGCTCGCTAGACAGCCCCCATTTATACTTATCATATTTTTGCCATTTTGCGACATACGACGAAATGACAACAAAAGAGTACAGTAATTGAGGCATGACTGCAATTTGCGGATTGCCCGCAACAATTAAAAACAGAACGCAATTTCGCCAGACAGACAAACAAATTAAACAGACGATTTTCAACGCACTCCAACGAGGGTCAGTTTTGAATCGCAGATCAAAGCGGGCATCGGGGCATTCAAAAAGGAGAGAGAGCGGAGCCTCAGCCAAAGTCAAGCGTCAATGACAGCCTTTATGTATATTTATATATTTGCTGAGCACTTCAAAACACGGTCTCAGTTGGGCCCGAGCTGTGCTCGCCGTTGAGCGTAAAGTTAATAACCAAATATATTGTTCCAGAGCCACATTTCATATATTGAACAGCTGGGAAATCACATGAATCATGTGTTCGTGCCTGCACCAATGATATTTTTTGTTACCTCGCGGTCGAGTCCATGACTGACAATCAATTCGCACATCTTCATGTAGTTTTCTCACTTTCAATCAATTAATTTAGATTTTTTCTGGGTTCACAGAAGCTGCACAAACACGCGCGAAAGAATAAATCACAGGTGTCGTATACGCAATATCAAGTATACGCCGCTTGGGCACGTGCTTGGCCCAGTTTGTTTATCGAATCTCTTCACTGAATCTTTATCGTCCGTTGCTCTTTGGGAATATGGCAAAGATGCTGGGTGGGTGGTAACCGTAACGTAGCCGTAACTCCACCGACTCTGACCGACTTTGGCGCTGTGCGTTTAAAAGCCAACTGCCAGCGGGCTCAGTCCAACCGTTTTTATTGGCCCCCAGCGAAAATTTATTCATTTGCCGCTCGCTCAAATTAACTCAACTCAACTCAAGTCGTGAGTTTGCTCAGAGCCAGCCGGAGAGCGAGGGAATGGGATACATTATAATATATATATAGATATATTGTATATATGGAGACTAGTAGCAAGTTTTGGCCTTTGGAGATCGGGAACGGGGAGTAACAACAGCTGAATAAAAATATACCAATATAGAAGTAATAAAGAACAGTGACAAATTGCTCACGTTCTATCGAATGCAACCTTTTCGTGCACAAATATTTAATATATGCCATTGTACATAAAGCCAACAAACGACTGCGAAAAAGTGTGTCAAATGGATAAGCGGTTCTGCCGTTAAATTGGGAGTTATGAAACAAACAAAACACATTTGTTTAGAAGTCAATTAAACTAAACGCCAAACGATATTTATGGCCACAGGGAGCTGAGCGAACTTTATATGCTATACTATTTAGTTATTTACTATTTGTAACAAAGAAAACATTATAAAGCTTGATAAAACCTAAAAGTTCATACCAATATTATACACATATATCTATTAATAATTTATATTTAAAGTATAAGCTTCTTTAAATAAGTTTCTTAATGATTAGCTAGCTCAGTATTTTCATGTCACTCGATCACCGACAAAAGTTCAGCTTCCCTAAAGACATTTACACAGTTGACAAGGTTTATGAACATAAATTAAACAACCAGAAACAAGCAGTTATCTTTACGATGTTTGCCAGAAATCATTGCATGCCACTTGGCACTGGCATCTTAAAGACGGTAGCACTTCGGATAAGACCTATTCAGTTCCCATATACTCACATACATCAGTAATTAATGTTTACGGCTTGTTTGTTAGTCGCGGGTATCGTCAAAACAATCTGGCAGGTAAGAAAATAATTCCCAAGGGTGTTCCCCCTCCCTGTGTAGTTTCAGTCACGACTTTGGGCTTTCACTTGGCTTTGATTTGTTCAGAAATATGCGCACAACAAGATTTGCAATTTGTTTTTGTTCCCCCCTGTGATGCAGATAAGATATTACGGCCACACGGCGCCATTATCTCCTATCTATTTATAATAATTAATTTAGAGCACTTTATAATTGAATGGCAGCAGCTTTAAATTGATTTTCAGCCAATCTGACGGAGCCATCGGAACTTGTGAAGGTGAGCCAAGGGTTCTTGGATCGGTAAGAAGGTTCGTTAAATTCGGAGAATTTTCTACGTATTATAAAGAACTTGTGTTGAACATATCATATTTAAGGATTCACTGTCTTTTATAAAAGTTCCTTGAAGTCTGACAGCGTAGTTTAGAACTTTATGTATATTATATCAATGACAAACAATATTTATAAATTGAACACATTTTTTAATTCTCAAGTCACCACTTTGAAACAGTGAATCTCTCAAGTAATTTTTAGAACTCGACTCGTGTTTTTTCTCTGTTTCCGGGCAGTCAAAGTACCTAACCAATATCCTAGGGATTTCCAGAGATCTATAGTAAAAACTTTTGAAGATTGACACGTACTTTGGTTTGGGGAACAGCGGCGAACATGTTCTGCAACGGTTCTGCATCAACTGGTTTCTCTGGGCCCCAAAAAGTTCAAAGTAAGTGGCAGAAAGTGGAGACCAAAGAACCGGCCCCAAAGCCAGAGCCAAAAACCCAAACCAAAAGGCAACGAAGCCAAATGAAGCGATGTAAGGCAACGGCGAAGAGGAAGCAGTAGAAAAGAGCTTACCGAGCAAACGAGTATTGAGATGGCCTGATGGCCGCGAATGAGCCAGCAAAACAAAGGGGCCAACAAGAAGAACAGCGGACAAGGCCCAAAGGTGAAAAATGCGAAAAAGGCAAGAGAGATATGCTAATTAGGCATGCGGAATAATTTCTGCCAGGTAAAAACAGTGCTCTTCTAGCCGCTGCAGCCGGTTGCCGCCGGGTTAAGGGGGAGGCCGCCAGGTAATCAAGGTGTGTGAGAGGCTTGGCCTGGGAAAGGTGCGACGTTATGTTATGGAATAACATTATCGTAATATATCAGCATACGAGCGCTCATAGTAATTATCGCTTACTTTGTATTTATAGAAGCGATAACAAAACTATTAAATCAATTTCAACCTTTACTTTGGTATTAAGAAGTGTAAAACAAAAACCTAGACAGAATTAACATGATTTATCGACCAGTCCCAAGTTGAAATTTAATAATAGACACAAAAACCAGCTCAGGGGTGTTACAAATACAGGAAAACGTGCTAAATATAACTCAGTGACCTTATTTAAACTTCAATATAATAATGTTTCTAAAAACCGAAGTGTCCATTTTAGCTTCTGGACTCAAAGAAAAACTTAGATAAGATTGCAGTTTGGCCACCTATTTATAAGCATACCCGAGGGTCTAAAACTGTATGCTTGGCTTTTCGCATTTCCTGTTTATCCCCCATTGTACCTTATCTCCTCTGGTTAGTTTTCCCATATTATTTTATTTATAGTTTTCTTGCTCTCCATGCTTGAATTAACTTATCAGCAGTTGTTTTTTGTGCTTGAATGCATTAAAAGAACGTGAAGCGAACAACTTGTGCAGTTTTGTATTTGTTAGGTTAGCACCGAGTTGTTTTATGTCTGCGTAAATATTTAGTTGGGACTGTTTTGCGTTTAGTTTCCAGGGTAACTTAGGTTAGTTACCGTGTGCTGTGAGGTCACATTTTCGCGCTAAGCCAGTCGAGTGTTTGTCCAAGCCAAACAGCAACTAGCGAGAATTTCTGCCCAGCATCATCCGACTTTTGATGGAGTGTCAAAGCAATTAGAATATTTTGAAAGAAGATGATGACGGCTGCGCCAGGGAGAACAGATCATTGACCCACCACCACAAGCAGCAAAGTTCGAGACACCTGACAGCCTGACAAATGGGTGTTCGCTTTGAGATCCGCCACATTTGTCTCTAATGATGATGCCGTAATAGTTGCAAATCAGTTCAAGTTATTAACTCGACGTCGCCGATCCAAAGTCGCCTGTAATAGCGAAAACGTGTGCGATAATGGCATCTTATAATAGTTATAGTCCATATAATATCGCCACTAATTATAATCCGCACTAGGCAACAAAGTTTCTGAGATGTATGCAATTTGGTAATATAATTTTATTAGCAATATAAATATTTCAGACTTATAAAGCTTGTTATGAAACTATTCTCTTAAAGACAGGTTTTTAAATATTGCTGTCATGAATATAATTAAACCATAGCCTTCATAACTCAGGTGTTTTGGTGGCTCAGCTGTTGAGAAGTGTAGGTTTCATTATTTACAAATAATATTTTGCCCTTGATAAATCTTAAAAAAATCTATTAAAATTAATTAGAATAGTTCCTTTAAGGGATGAAGTTACCCCCTTCGAGTATCTGGTTAATGAACCCCTGCAGATTCTGGACATCCTCTCCCCACTCACCGTTTCGTGCATCTCACCGCTCTCGTCGAGCAGCGCCTCCAAACTCTGATCGTCCTTGGTGGGCGAGAGCGGCGGCGTGGGCGCCCGGTTCTTGGCCGTAAGCATTGAGCGGGGCAGCAGGTGGCGGCCATAGTGCAGGTACAGGTAGCGGCCCCAGCGGCGACCCGCCAGGCCGCATACCGCCAAGATGGCGAAGACGGAAATCACAAACCACATGGCTTTTCCCGTCTAAGTTAGCTTTTTTGGAAAATTCCTTAGACTTGCGGGAAGCGGGAATTCTGGATTTTTTAAAATGTGTATTTGGCTTTTACCGCTTTTTTAAAAGTTGCCATCACATTATTTAAATGTATTTATTATTATTACCAGTTTTTATTTAAATATATCCGCGTGCGAAAGCTTGGCGCTTTGTCACACTTTTTCGGAAGGCACTGTTCAAAGCTCGCTCTCTCGCACTTTTGGCACTCTGATAAAAGAGTAAGTTTCTATTTATCTCGCTCTGGCTCTCTTATGAATGGTCTTGTGACCAGCTTTAGCTTTTTTCTCCGTTTATTTGCGCTTCTGTTTTTGCCACTGCTTTTATCACGCTCCACGCCTTCCGCTTTTCCACCTGCCCGTGTTTTCCATACGGTTTTTCAGTTACGTGTAAACACACCGCTAGAACACTAAATTTGTTTACATTTCTTTGGGTTCTAAAATATTAGTTGTTCTACTTCTTCAAATTCTTCACGGCTGCTGCTGCTATTATGCGTTTTCAAACAAGTTGCTCGGCCGACTGACGAAGTGAAAGAATATAAATATATATAATATACGGCATGACGAAACGAAACAAAGCTCCCAAAAGAGAGCAGGTTCGAGCGAAGAGCGGCGTGGCACTCTCTTAAGCCCCACAACTACTCCCCCACTTCTCTTCTGACTGGCGCAACTTTCATCAAGTTTTCATACAACAGGTTTGGGCTTGGCAACATGTAGCCGCAAACATGTTGCCGCAGCATGTTGCAGCGCTGTTCCGACTGGAAGTTGCGTATACGTAATTTTTATTTTTGTGCGATAATTGGTGGGTCTGATCGCAAATGTCTAAGTTAGGAGTTAGGGCATGAACCGGGCACCCTTGCCTTGTCTCGAGCCACTCACGTGCCCACAAAATTGTTTTCAGCTCGGCTCCCCTTTGTATAATTTTTCTTCTGCTTTGACCAATGCATTTGCCGTTGCGGCCAAGGTTTGTACGAAATTTGGGGTTACTGTGCGTTTCGGCCAACAGGTTTGGCGTAAAATTAGCAACAGTAAAACGTTAAAAACTGGAACATCGCAGCGCAAAAATAACCAGATCAATATGCATCCGATTTAATGAGACATTTGGCCTTGTATTTCGAAAATCAAATCATTCTTTACCCTTTTCAATTTTCTTAGATTACAGGGAATTTAATCTTAAATATTTTGGGTATTTATTACTTTTATTTAATTTTATATTTAATTCATTTGGGATTTTAAAATTTATAAACTAAACCTATAAATGTTTAGTCTGTATGATTAGACCATTTATCACTTTATCAGATGAATATTAATTTAATCATTTATATTGGTGATATATTTAAGTATAAAAATAACTTAAAATTAATATTTTTATCGGCTTCAGTTATCGATATTGGACTGTAAGCAAAAGAAATATAAAGATAAACAGAGGAGAGGAAAACGGACGATGACGATGGCCATAACTAAACGGATTTGTGGGCGTGCTAAAAGCGGCGACAACATCGGTAACAACAACATGGGCTGCCGCACAGCTTCACTTGCAAGTCGTATTCTAATTAGATACGCAGCAAACCGGTTAAAATATGGTATTTCGAATTGAGTAATTGAGTAAACAACAAGCCCCTTATAGGCACCATTCAAATATGCGTATTGAAGAAACCGGAATACTATCTGCTCCACATTGGAATGCACACCGATCGACCGTTGTCCGGTTAAGAACGGATAACTATTTCAATTGCTATTCGTTGTATTCGAGATGGTTTCGATCACATGACCGCATCAAAAATCGGGTTTGCATCACCCACAACTGGCTGATTTATGGCTTATATGCGGGGTTTCAAAGATAATTAAATCCGAACCGGTTAAGTTGAGAATCTGGTCGAAAAAAATTGGTTTAGAGAGACTAATTGAAAATTAGCTCAATGTATTCAGCATTTAATTTAAAAATAATGTCAGCACTCTTAAAGTTGTTAAGTCCCAATTCAAGGTAATAGTTTGCAGTGTCTTGCAAGTTTTAAATAAATGTTATAATCCCCTCTTATCGATATTATTAAATCAAAGTCAGAGAAGAGTTGAGAAGATTCCCCCATTAAAATCGTTGGATTATTTTTAGCACACGCACGCTACCCAATAATGTTGTTGACAAGTTGTTTGACCTCTTTTGTGATGCTTCCAATTTTCGGCCCATACTACTCGCCTGTATTTATACGTACGTATATAATTCAATGAAATTGACTGCACGCAATTATTTTTTGGCGACCTCAATGATGAAACAATCACGTGTCTGCTACGGGTTGTGTCTTTAGCGTTGTAAATGTGTGCGATTTGATTTGTTTGTTTGTTTGCTTATGCGGGCACGCTGTGTGGCCATTTGCCAAAGGTTCGTTGGAACGAGTATGCCAGTTAGTACCAGGTATTGTATTACCTAAAACATGTTCATAATGTGGCAAAAGTTGCCGCTAGATGCTGGTAACTCAATATCCCGACGAGTGACGGGAGCAGAAGCAGGAACTTGGGTCTGTGGCAACATTCACCCGTCACTGAGGCAATTCACCATCATATTTGTGGCTTAAAGAAGGAGTTTAAATGTGATTCCAAAGTATAGAGCATAGACCCTACAGTAAGGGGTATTGTAATTTATAAAATGCCTTCTTTGCGCTCCTTTGACTAATTTCTAATAATAAAAAACATCCCACAGCATCTGTAATTCAGCAATCACCTCTCTGTCTGTCCCGTTTCTTAACCTCTAATTAGCCACTCCTCGGGGCAAATTAAATACGATATATAGCACGTATAATGCCAGTCAACCATTGGAAATCCAAGCCAGATATGTATAAACAAAGCTCTCTTCACAACTGGCTGATTTCTTTCCCCCATTGAATTGAGCTTCGCTTCGGATGTATTTATACATACACTGCGTTGGTTTCATTTTGTTTTTGTTGAAAAGTCCTCTGGCAATGCATTTTAAATTAAATTTAATTACAGTCAAAACAAAGATTCGCGTAATTAAAGAGAGGTGACGCCCTGCCGTCGAGGCAATGCCGAAAGGTGAAAGAAATGTCAAACGATACTCAGATCAGATTTAATGCGAAATAAGAGGCAAAGGTGCCTTGTAATGCAAATTTAAGTGAAACCGAAAATTGAGACTTAGACCGGTTGGTCTGGCCGGGTCTTGAGGATAAGAGATTGGGAATTTCAAGCCGGCCATAAAATACCATAAGATATGTGGTTATGCAAATAAGAAGTCTTGGGTTTATTAGTCCAGATTATAAGATTATGAGCTACTTCTCTACTACTCCAACTTCCAGTAAAATTTCTCCGATACATTAAAATCGTTCAATCGAAACACTCCACTTCATGGGAAGTGAGTGGGAGATATGGGGAAGCGAAAAATAGATGACTGATAGCAGAGATCCAAGATAACTGGGTTATGTGAGCACAACAAGTGGAGTTTGAGAGTTGAGGAGAACTCAAAAAGCACTCTCAAGTGTTGTCGAGGTCGGAAAAGAAATCGTGCTGAAAATTATTATTATTAAATGTCTGCTAACCGGAGCGATAAGAGAAAATAAAGTGGAAATGCTTTCATACAAATTTAGTAGTCTGAAGAAGAAGTCTGACAATTGCGTGGCAATTTAAGCAATTTCATCTACACATTTCTCTTATAAATAATTCTCAGATCGCCCAGATCATCTGGTATGCGATATATAGTACGTTCATGGCTTCCATTCACATTCCAACTTTGTGGCGAAGGTATTTACACGATCATTAACGTCGGAGCCGGACATTTTCGGATGGATGCGACCTTATAGACGGCAATCGGCGATATTTCGATGGATATGGCCAGCGTTTATGGCCCAGGCATTGAATACTTTTTTGGCGTTCGGCTAAGACGCGCACGGATTACCAATCCGAATGCATTTTGAAACACAATTTTCTTTGTTTTCGATTTCGCTTTGGGTATTGCTATTTTGTTTTTATTTTTATTTGTTTTATTTTCTTAATTTTTGCACAGACTTTCACCCCGGGCAAGGGAAGAGAAGAGACTAGACTAATCATATTTGTGGCTCTGGTGGCCTTTCGTTTTCCGGTGATTTATAAATATTTACCCTTTTCTTGATGTATCTCGCTATTTTCGAGATTTTCATTGTTTTGGCACTCATTTTGGCGGCGGCCGAAGAGACGCAGAATTTGCAGGCGGAAGACTGAAGACGGAGAGAGCGAGAGCAAGGCACTTTCTTGGCGCTCTTGCTTGTTTTCTTTTGAGTTCTTTTGTGGTTAATTTTGGAAACACTCTTGCCAGAAAGCGGAAAAACCCGACAGCCAAACTAAGCTGTTTGCACAAGTGCAGTATTCAAATATTCATCTATTTGATGGCGGGACAAGTCACATTTTTGGGGGGACGACTCAGAGAATCTGATTCGACACACAATCCACACACCGACCCGGGAACCACGAATACGAAATGTATAGAATATATAAAAAGACGGAGACGCTACGGCGACTGTGCGACTTGGATGTGTTGCGAAAACTAAAAACACCAGCCATCGCTGGCTCAGTCGACACAGTCGCTGTCCCAGTCGCTGTGGCGCAGCAGCAGCGCTAGCAACAACAATAAAAACAACGCCAAGAGCAGCAACAGTAAAAACATTAACAATATCAACAACAGCAGCGGCAGCAGCAAAACGTGGCTCAGCTGGTCGCTGCTGCCGCCTCTCTGCTGCCGATAAGCGTGCCCATGCCGCTCCAAACGGACGCGACTGTGGCAGGCGGAGGCTGGTCGATCTTACGCCTGGGAATGCCGATTCTATAGCCTCTCTTGTGGGTGGCAGAGCAGCCACTGGGGACTACTGATTACACAGAACTAGGGGTACTTTAGAGGTTGATCAAATAGATAGAGTTTTTGAAATAATTTATAATTAGCTTTCGACAGTTTTCAAGAATATACTAACTACGTTACAGAAACTCTTTCGTGGTTTCGTAGCTCTTTTAACTAGATTTTTAAATAAAAATCTGAATTATTTTATTAATTTTCTATATACGCTTACAAATGCTTCATATTCAAATCATTTTTATATTATGTAAAATTCCTCTTGCTATTTTAGTTAATTATACTGACATAAAAGATTAAGGTGTTTATATTTATCTTTCAACTTGAATACTTAGTACTTTTGCGATTTAAGGGAGGGTGTGGTATATATTGATTTTATTTCGTACTTTTTTTAAACATTTAACAGTGCATTTGTAAGCATTATGCCTCTTATGCCCCTTAAGTACCTAATTGAAATACCACTACTGTAGGTTATTTGTTTTTATGCAACTTTATAAAAGCGCGTTTTAAACCTCTAAAAACCAACTAAATATTTGGAAAAGGTTTCAAAATAGGCACTTATATATATAAAAAATGTTCTCGAGTTTAAGTTTATGTTTCATTAATTCTACAAAATCGATTTTTTAAATAATAAACATTGTGTCTGTGATTATTGATAATTTAAACAGCTCTTAGCGAAGCTCTTACTCGATATAGAACCGATTAAAAAGATTTGCGGTTTGGAAAATAAATATACTTGAACAGTATGCAGCTACAAAAGCCTTTTACTTTAGCAATGGGTTAAGCCCCTCTCTCCTGCCCCTGATCCAGGTAATTGCTTTTCAGGTGTTTGCTGCGCTTTGGTTTACAGCTATGCAAACATATTAACTGGCATGCTAATCAATTGATTGCACACCGTCCGTATTTATTGCTTCGCTGTGCCATTTGTTTACCTTGCCCGTTTTAAAACGAAGCACTTTGGGCCTGCTGGATGTAGGTACACCCATTAGTATGCATTCCTGGGCGGGTTATCAAAGCCGTAAAGGGTTTTCGAATGCACCTGTGGAACGCTTAACGATGCACCCTCGCTTATGAAACGGAAAATTCTAGATTGATTCGCAGATAAAAATGTTAATCTGTCATATGTGGAATAATCAAGATCAAGAACAGGTTAGAGATCCTTTTCGTTTATTTATAAATCAGGGGTTAGGCAGATTAGAGCCGCTGTAATCAATCAAAAGGTAAGTATTTACACAAACTCGATTTGGTAAACAAAATCCGGCTCATTTCAACGTAATTCCAGTTTGTACTATTATTTTCTAGATTTGTTAGTTTTATTAAATGCATTGCGATATTGAGATTACTCAATTAATTCGTATGTCGCACATTCAGATGACTTAATGTTGACACGATGAAATATTGTAATTGTTTAATGAATGCTTTTAATTATTACCGATTGTAAAAGCTCTAATAAAATTGTAATTGTTGGTATAACAAATCATTGGACTGTATAAATTATTTATTTGCATATTTGTTATAAAAGCTGGGATTGGTTTGGTATTTACACAAATAACTATGAGACCTACCACCGCAGGTTGAGTTTTTAATTTATTTTACTGTTCTACAGTTAATTTAACCAACCACCTGCAGTTGAAAATATCCAACTACATTGTAAAACATATCATTGAACAGTTAAATATTAAATGTTTCTATTAAGAACTTCTTAGCAAACTGAGATAATTAAAAGCATCGTTTAATGACTTCGATATTTTGTTATCACTTTATAATCCATTAATTTGAAATATTCAATAGATGATCGATCATAAAATCAAGCTAGCTTCAATAAGTAAATACTAAAGCACAGATTCACCATTAAAGAGTCACCCAAAATGTATCATAAATTGCTTAAAACAAGATAATCAACAGTTCTTAATTATTCAAAGGCCGCACCCACGGACCCAAAACGATACTATATGCAAGTGGGAAGTCAAAAAGTGTTCGAGAGGAATACTAAAAAGGCTTTTATCCACCCGCAAAGCCCCTAAACCCAAGTGATACAAATATTACTGCCACACATTAAGCCAGTGTTTATGGGGCTGCAATAATAAAGTGCGCAATTTAATCAAAAAGTGCACTTACAATGTGTCCCCTCCAGGGTAGACCCGGGGGCTCTTTTGATAACCCGGGAGATACGGCGGGAAGAAAGGCTGGCTCTGGCGAATATGCAAATTGTACAGATGATTCCCGATGGTGGCGATGAAGATGAGATGCGAGGAGGCCTTTGGGCAATCCAATTCCAATTGTCCTCCCGGCTTCGTTCGTAAAATTCATTGAAGCCAATTGATGGTACAAGTACAAATAAGCGGGATATTCATACGAACACTTGTTTGTTTATACTATATATAGATATGGGCAGGGGCATTTGGCAATTGGGGGCCGAAGCTGATTCGGCTGGCGTCAGCCGCCCATGGGAATTGGGGGGGGTGTGACTTGACCGACCGATCTTCCTCCGCTAATTGAGCGTTTAGGCAGAACAACAGAAGCCAAGCTCCAAAGTAAAGCGAGCGCGTCACTTGCTTTTATTTGCACTTTATATTATTTCGCTATTTTTATACACCTGAACCGGATTTAGCATCAAAAAATAATAGACGGGGATGATGATCAGCTCGCAAGGCAGCAAAAAAATAAAACAAATTAAAAAGCGGCAGCAACAAACAGCAGAAAACCGGCTAAATGACAATCGCTGTGGATGGGTCTTCGTTTAGATTTAATTAGAATATAGTTAAATCTAGTTAGCTGTAAAGCAGAGCCCCCGATCCACATCTGTTCGATCGGGATTTAATTAAAAGGATTTTTAATTGAAGCAGTTAACGACGAGGCATCTCATATCATCAATTTATGTTCGGCACGCGCTCGTCGTGGCATAAGTAGACTAACCCAACCGGTTGATCTCAACAATGAACACGAACTTGAGCATTTGCGCTCCATTCATAGTTCATTTTTGTAAAAAAATGAATGCCTTAACACCTCCTAATTTAATATTTATGCAGCACATTATGCGAAACTAGTTAAGATGTGTTTTTTATCATTAATTAAAATATACATATAAATTTCCAAAAATGTATTATAAAAAATGTTTGGTATCTTGGAAGATTATAGAAATATATTCCCTAAAACGATTTCTATAATTATAAAATACATGGCACGTGGATCATCGCAAGATAATCCAGCATTCTGGTTTATTTTCGGCTTCAATTTGAACTCAAGATAAGCCAATGCATTACGCAATTGCTGGGCATTATCTGAAATAATGTGCATCTCGGGTTGACCAGAAACAAGCACAAAGAAAATATCAACAGCTGCAACATTCTTTGCTGTTTTATATTTTTAGACTTCAATGGCTTCGGGCTATTTGGCCAAGCGGAAGTTTTTTAGTTTATAAACTGAAGTCCGCAACGGAAGCAGCTTCAGATGGTGCTTCGTCACTCATAGCTGTCATCGGTAGCCCGCTTATAGAGATAACCCCTTGAGTGCCAAGATTCTATTGATAACTACTCTGCTGAGCTCCCTTTTTAATGTGTTTTCCGTTCAAAGATTGTGGATGTTTTGAGGCGACGCTAATGAGGAAACAATTTGCTGAAACATCGCTATACTGCCCGCTGATAAGGTAGGAAAATTGTCCATACTCGCGATAAGAAAAAAATCTTGGATCCAGCTTGGAACAGTGGCTGGCCAAAGTTAAAGTTAATTTCAGTTACTCATCGATCGTGATCCCAAATTAGGAGTCGGCACACTTATGGGAAGGGGAAAACGTGCCTAAAATTATTGCGCAACCCAATCGGAGGGAAGGCGCTAATTGTTGTAAAAACGCGCTGATAAATTAAATATTGTTTGCTCTACGTCTGTATCCCCAAGTGCAGCTGGTGGCTTTTAAAAGCCACGTTAAACATTGCGAAATAGTGCCGTGAAGTCGTCGAATCCAATCTAATTAGCATATCAATTTGGCGCTTTGTGTTGATATACGAAGAATGTGGTTAACTTTAAAGGGGGCAGAATATCAAGGGGCCGGCTCTAGATTGGCTCTCAGGTGATATAAGCCGATCGCCGGCAAGGTTGGACATGTGTCTGTGGTCGTATATATTACGCATGTAAATGGGTTACGTTGTCGGTGTTAGGCTAGATTGGGTAATGCGGCCACCATACTCTGTTTTCTGTAATAATTAAGCTCCAAAACGAGTGGCTTGTGGCTGTTTGCTTCATGCGATGAAGCCACAAAAGCCCCAGAAAATCGTCAAAGGTTTATGAACTCAAATGATCAATGGGATTAATATTTGAGATAATCTATGATATAGGAACGACGGAAAACTTTGGTATATCCGATCTGTATCGATGTTTTAAATTGTAAATTTTTTTTTCAATTATCGATATTCTAAGGTTAAATGAGATATTTTCCGATAACTAAAAATGTAATATATTTTCGATAGATGCGCTACTTTTTAATTTCAAGGTGAAAAGTCTGCAAAAATGATGCCTAAGTCGATTGGATTTATAAAAGCATTATCAATGTTAAACTTGCTCATCCATTTCCTTATACGAATAACCTTTTCTGCTTCTAAAACTTTACCAGATGTTATTTAATTAATAAGATTTGCGTAGCTTCTTCACCCCCTTATTTAGTTGTCCTTTATTTTGTAATGTTTTGATATTAATTCAACTGAATTGAATGCAATGAAAATGTTTGAATTTAAGATGTTCTTTGGAAATGGTAACAATAATGGAAATACTTCGCCAATCCTTATAATAATGCTAGAATTTTGTTGTCAAAAGTAAGGATTGAATTTGAAATGCTCGCTTGATAAGTAGATGAGCCAATGAATATATATATAGAATAAACCAATGATAGCTGAATAAAGGGTGGTGCCGAAAGTACATCTGGGTGACGAGTGCTGGAGAGGGTGCCAAAGAAACTTCGTGGGATAATTTTTATTTCACTTTTTTGGTGGGAGGTGGAAAAACACAACTAAGAAAAAAAGTGCAACAGTGCTTAGTGTTTTGTAAAAACTACGACGGAAACGGAAACTAAAAGACCAGCGAGCATAAAGTATTCGAAATTAACTAATAACCAAAAAAATAAATAGAAGTATGCAAAAATTCAAAATTTTCACACAAGTTTCAAAAACTTTTTTTTTCATTTTTTTTTTGGTTCTATGTTAACTCTCTTTTTAAGTTTAAGTTTGGTGCGGACAACACATTTAGGTTTAGGTGAAGAATTCGTATTAAAGGTTTTTGGTCCTAACCTCGCCGCCCAACAATTCCAAGTCATGCGATGCGGCATGCGATGCCGTTTTAATGATCTTGTAGGTCTTGGCGAACGGCGCCTTTATGAGCTGTTGTAGTCACAGGAGGTTAAATATCATATATGGCATTAAATGTGGATTTAAGCGGGTTATCGGACCCATTTTGATGGCAGTTTGTTTGTTTTCGACAGTCGATATTGTTCAGATTGGAAAATAAATGCAAATCAAATTGTAAGGTACGAAAGGAAGAAGAAAAACAAGAAAAGAAGGAGAAAACGCATGTACAAGACACGTGGGGAAAAAATGTAAACAAGATTTACGATTATATAAGTATGTATAGAAAACTTTGGCGTAAATTGTCATTAATTAGTAATTATTAATTCGGTTTCTGAGGCATATGTAACCTAAAGAAGCAAAGGTAATATTTCGTTTCGTTTCAGAATTCGAAAATGTCGTGGAAAAAGAGCTCGAGAGAATCGTTGAAAAATATGTTTATATATATAAAACAATTCGAGGAGAAAGCTCAGAGCAAAGAGTTAAACGATATGGAAATAGATAAAGAGAGAGAGACGGTCGCGAGAAGGGACTCTCGTGTACGTGGATGTGGACTCACCTCCCAGGACTCGCGGGTCAGGTCGCTGATCTCCTCGCCATCCTGGCTGCCGCCTCCAATGCCGGCCTTGGTGGTACCGCTCTTGGTCCACTCGGTGTCCTCCTGGATCAATTCGAAGCCACGCGCCTTGATCTGCTCTTCGTCCAGTTCACCGTACAGGTGTTTCACCCAGGTGTTTATGAAGCGATAGAGCTCATCAACGCTGAAATTCAGAATTTAAATATACACATTTACGGATACAAATGAAGTCCTATCTCACCGATTCTTGGGCACACTGAACCAGTACTCGGCGCGCAACTTGTTCTTGCCGTACGACATGACAGAGGTTGGCAGCGGTATGGCCTTGCCAATGGGTTTACCCATGCGCAGGCGCAGATACAATGGTGGGTCCAGGCAGGCTCGGGCCGGCCGTGGGATGAGTTCTGCAAATGAGAATTCAATATTGGTTAGTCACTGGAGCTTGCACCGATTTCCGGTCTTGCTATCTTACTGTCCACACTGATAAAGAGCTCCGGCTTGTCGTCCATGGAGACCATGGAGCGGTAATCCAGTTTGGGTGCCTGCTTGGCCTCCTTCAGCTTGGTGCTGGACGAAGTGCCCTCCGACGAGTGCGGGCGTATAAAGGTACCGATTGAGGAACGTCTGTGAAGGCACACAATGTGGGGCAGTTAGCAAGGATTAAGTACGATACTATATACAGATTACAACGGGAACGACTTAAAATTTACACTGAAACTCAAGAATGTAGCTGATGAGTGAATCAATCGAAATCAAAAATGAACGAATGTGCTCGGTGGAATTACATAAGGACTTCTTTGCGCTTCAACACTACAACATCAACAACAAGAGCAACGAATGCAACAACGGCAACAACACAATTGATCCCTCCTTACCCATAGGTCAGGTGACCCTCGGAATGTGTCGAGTGCGGAGTCAATGGCGGCACAGGGGAGCCACCAGAGTCCTCGGACGGTGTTTTCGAAAATAGATTCCCGCCCAGCTCTGAGACCAGAGTGATGGGCGAGCTATGTACATATGGCATGTCATAAATAGGTGGTGTTTAGTATTGGGGTTGTGTGTGTGTCGTGTCGTGTTGTGCAGTGTTCATGTTATGAGCGGGATTAAGTGGAGCATGTATGTATGTATGTTTAGCAAAGCAGCCGATCCGCACAAAACGAAGGTAAGCATTTGGATATTATTTTTGATTCGGTTTCAAAAACGAAATAAACAAAATTTGTTGGCACCAATTATAGTCAGAGATCGCTGAACGTAAGTCATATCATCATTCGTCTCGGGGTCAACTCACCTGGAGAATACTTTCGAAAATACGCTCTGGTTGGAGTCGCCCGTGTTGGGCGCCGACTCCGTGTCACCTGACTTGTTCAGGCTGCCGCCCATGCCGCCGGGAGGCACGGCTCCGCCCTCACCGGTCAGACCCTCCACCCAGGTCAAGGGGTACGAGAGGCGCTTAAGCATCTAAAAAAATAATAGGATTCATTTTTATAATTTTATATTACCATATTTATAATTACTCCTAGTTTACCTTGTTTTTCTTCTCCGCCTGCTTGTCGGTCGCTGCAGCGGAGGCAGCCGCCTGGGCCTGAGCCTGTTGGGCGGCCTCATCGTCCACGCTGAAGCTGACGCTGGAGGTCTTCTTACGCGCCCCGCCACCGGTGCCGGCGTCCAGGCTCTGGCCCAGGATGGTGCTGCGCGGCGGGGATTCGCTGAAGTGCGTCGGCACAATGGTTTTCGGTGGCACCCAGTCGGAGCTGAGGACAATGTCCGCGTCACTGTAAACTGTTTTCTTTGGTATCGGCTGTACGTTGGGAACGGGCTCGCGGATGTCGATGCCGGAGTCGTAGCAGGACTGCTTGGACAGCTGCTCCAAGTGCTCCAGATCGATGCCGGACGGCGGCAGGGGACCAACGGCTGAGGTGGCAGCAGCAGCTGCTCCTCCCAGCGGCTGGCTAGGTGGCACGCCACTCACCGAGCTGGTGGCCGAGTGAGGGTCCTGGACCCGGGCACCGCTATCCACGGTTATGTTGGACTCGTTGTCCGCCTCGTCTTCCGATGATCTTCGGGAATTAGACAAATAACAGCTGAGTAATATTTGGGGGCGTGGCGCACACATAGAGACACAGGTTTATGTACAAGTGGGTTTGTTGTGGGTGTAATGTGAGGGGTTTGGTGTGTAAAGCGGTTGGTTTGCATTTATGGTAAGGGGTTTGGCGTGGCGTGGTTCGAAATATGAAAATAAAAACACAAGAATACAAACATAAAGTTATTAACTTAAAGCAACGAAAAGGTTGTCTTCGGCAAGCCAAAGCATTGTCTGCTCACACAGGTGCGTCCCATCGGAATATATTAATGGGAGATAAGACAAATAGTTCACCTAGTTATTTTCCAAGTTAATTATTTTATGAAAGCTACTTGAGATAATATTCGGCTGTCCCGTAAGTCTAAATAAAGAAACTGCGAAATATATTCTCTAATAAGATCTTTAATCACTCTTTGTTTGTTGTTTGAAAGGAATTCTAAATAGATTTGAATCAAATTAAACAAAAATAGAGCCTTATTTCTGTTCAACAAAGGAAAGTTCCAGCCTGATAGGGATTCGTAATTGCTTTCAGTCAATCAGTGTTATCTTTTGAAGAATATTTCTGTCATGAAAACCATTTTAAAGAAATTATGTGGGCAAAGTCGGGGGATAACAATATCTTTTGTAAGCTAGCCATAATTATTTAAATGAAATAAAGTATATACACTTTTAAAATGGTTTAACAATTATTAACATTTCTCTGAATTTGTTTACACAAATAACCAGGCAGCTGGGCAAACACTTACCGGTCTTTGCTCGGAACGGCCCAGTGGTGGTCCAGCAGACTCTTGCGTCGCTCCTCCAAGGTGGTGCGTGTGCTTGACAGGCCCAACCCGACCTTCTTGTCCTCATCATCTTGAGCGTCAGTCTTAGCGCTATCTTTGGCTTCTCCAGATGAGTCCTAAATAAAGGTTAAGAGAAAATTAGACAACTTTAAATATATAGTTAATAGAAAAAGGGAAAACTCACCACACGTTCGCGGTCGAAGGCTTTGGGAAAGGCGTCTCCATCGCGTCCAGTGCTGGAGCAGAGCGACTCCTGGTCGTCGGCAATCTCCAAGGATCCAATTTCAGCTAATGATTATGGAAGTCAACCGAATTAGTTGAGTAGAAAATGGTTATAGGACAAAAGCGTGAATTCTACTAAAAATATACGATTTTAATTGCATTATTTAATGGCTTTTGTTATAAAGATATGGAGCGGAGTCTAGGAGGTCTTTAAACTTAATCGTAGTTATTGTTTTCTTCGGAAAATGGTGTCAATAAAATTTTTATTTGTCTTTTGAATTTGAATTTAACTATCGACTTACAAGGAAAGCCGTGTTACGAAGCCAAAAGTTTATAGTATTACAATCTTGACCTTGTAGAGGGACTGACTCACCATCCAAGCGATCTTTACTGGCCTCGCCGTCTTCGCCCAGCAGGGGCTGCTGCTCGGACAGCTCCTTGGAATCCTCCTCAACTAATACTGGTTTCGGGTAATAGATCTCCGGCTTCTCTGCATCGCCTGATCCGCTGCCAGAAGCTAGGCCCTGGCCGGCTCCACCCGCCACTCGCATGTGCGCAATGTCGTGGAAGATGGCCGCGTTGACCACCAGCTCCATGGGCGCAATGACGCCATAGCTCTCCGGGCCGTGCTCGATGACAAGCGGATCGCTGACGTTCGGATCGAACATGACGGCATTGGGCGTGACCAGAAGGACGCCGCCCACGACGCCCTGTCCGTCTGTGATGTGGCGCACATTGATCTTGAGGAATCGCTGGGTAATCACCGGATCGTCGCTCTTGTTGGCCTCCTCCTCCGCCTGCTGTTGGCTGCTATTGGACACGCGCTCAATGTGGCCCGGCTTTGGGGAACCGGGGCGCAGGCCCTCGAGTATGTCTGTAAGAAATGGCATTTAATTAATATAAAATATATATTGGGCGCAAGTGGTTTTTGGTGGGGCTTCACAGGGCTGCGATTTTTATCAACTCGCTGTTGCTGGCGATAAGATAGTGAAAGCTAAATTGATATATGGGATAGTTTAAACTAAATCTGCGCCTTGTGACCTCCTTTGTTTTTTTAAGTTAGACGAACAACGCTGATGCGTTCAGTGATGGCAAGGGTGCTGATTTTAGCTACTTAAAGATTCAAGATGCAAGAACACGTTTCTCTCTTTTCTGGTAGCTGTAATGCATATTATATAACTCTGAAGTGTGGAACTATGGGGAAAAGATTTTTCTTTAAAGGAATACTGATATATGAATAAATAGAATTATATTTTCTAGACTTTTATGGGAACGAAAAGCAGAGATACAACCTCTAAACTAATTCTGTTACCTAACTAGTTAAAACAGTAAACTTGGTTAAGCAAAATAAATTTTCCCAAATATCTGAAAGATACAATTGTACCTAGTTCGGGTATAGTGTCGAAATGTACCTAAATGAATCTATATAGTATATATTTATTTATTCAGTTGCACATCACTGGCTGGTGCGTTACGATTTCCGGAGATAGGGTGACGACAACGTGACCCGTTGTCGCCCGGAAAGCAGAGCGTTTCTTCCGGAACACCACCTGGATTGGCCCTTCAAGGCCTTCAGCCTTTTTGTCAACCGCAATTAACACTCAATCACTTTTGTCGAGGCGACAACACAAACAATAGGGAGAAAAACAAACAAACACCTCCATTGCGCCAGAAGACAGCCGTGTGCATGCTGAAGCTCGAGATCTTAAGTACGTCCTGCTGCACAATACACGTCGTAGATTCCGCCGCTCAATCAACGTGGCTTTCGGCAATCAGTCAGCCTGACTTTTATCTTTGCAGGTGCAAAACAAACGTTCAGGTAAATATGTTTTGTTTTAAGCTAGAGCAGTCACACCAGCGATAGCACTATCGATAATATCTCTGGAGAGGGCACTATCGGTTGTGTGGTAAAATTACAAGTTTTTTCAGTAATTTTCCTTAATTTTAGTCCTAGAGCTAGGGAAGTTGTGTTTAGTCTTAAATTGTAATTTCAATCAACCTATATCTAAGTTATGATTTCTTTCCTAATAGTTGGGAAGAGCTATCTATCGATAGTATAAAATTGTGAAAAACATCGATCAAAGGATGGAAACCATGGCTGGTCATATGTCTATGGCGCCAAATTTGAATTTCAGCGTATGTTTAAAGGGGATTCACCAAAATTTTTTTTCGCTGAATTATTTTTACATTGATAATTAATTATGCTTGATTATGTATTGATCTTTCATAATTCTACAAATATATTTTAAACTAATTATGTTTTGTAAAATATATTAGCTGCACAAATGTGTGTTCTTTAAAAATTTATTTAGATGCTGTATTATTTAAAATTTAAAATTGTGAATTATAGTTTTGAATACGCATTCAAGTGTAGGGTGAATTTAAGAGTATTTTAAGTGCAAAAAATTAACGATATACATAAGAGCTATGCAGCCGTAAAGTAAAAAAATAATTAATTAAAATAATACATATTATATAATGTATATAATAAGGAAAATTTAGCTGATTATTTGAATGGAATGAGTTTTACAAATATTTATATAAATTGTAATTCAAATTCAATAAAAAAGGCAAAGCTCGTGCAATTGCAACTAAAGAACGCAGGTTGGGCGTTGGGCATTGCTGGCAAAGCTTCACTATCGTCGCACCAATTGCACCATTCCCTGACTCGTCCACGGAGCGGAGCGCCCTTTCACTCGCATCGGATGGGATCGGATTGAAGCGGATCGCTTAGGCTTACCTTTCTCGCGGCTCTCGTCGCCGGACAACTTGCGCTCAATTGGGCTGGACTTGCCGGACAGGCTGCCTCCGTCCGGGTCGTTGGCGGAGCTGCTGGAGGCGTCGTCTTTGGCACTCTTGTCCGGCACCAGCAGCTGCTGGCCCGGGTAGATGAAGGAGCTGTTCAGCCGGTTGAGGTGGGTCAGCTCCGAGGGCGTGGTGTCGAAGCGGGCGGCCACGGAGGTCAGGGTGTCGCGATTGCCCACGGTGTAGGAAATGGTGGGTATGGTGGGCAATGAAGACTTTTGCCCTGCGAAAAAAACAAACAGAAATAATAATAATTAATTATACAAAACAATGATGACTGCGCTGATAGTTACTCCGGGTGGCTGTGGGTGCCGCGAACGGAATACGCTGCTCGAAGACCGCAAACAAATCGCTATCGGGTCGCAGGTGGGAGTAGACCACACCTGTGGACGGAACCTGCTCCCGGCACAGATAGATAACCGCGAACTCATTGGTCGCCAGTTGCCAATAAATCTCAACCACTTCCATATTCTTATTCTGATTTTTCCCAATTAACCAACACAGCCAAAATGTCAACACAGAGTATTGGCCAGCTTAACTTTGGCGCTTCCTTTGAAATTCTAACGTTAACATGATGACACTGCCGCCGAACCGAGCGAATAACAATTGCAAATGCCGGCGGGTGGTAAAGGGCGGCCGCCGGCAGACCAAGCCAAACGCACATCAAGCCGATAAGGAAAAATGCTGATAAGCATAAATTTCTATAGGTAACCCCTGTTGAGTGTTTGTTATAACATTTTCCCGACGGAACTCAACGTACACGATTTTTGAAGCCGTTCGAATTGTGGCTCCGATGTTTTTCCTATAGGCATCGATAAGTAATGCCGATTAGTGAAGATAAAGAAATGTTGCTGAGCCCTAAATAGGTGCTTATTTATACGATTGATTGTTTATCATATTAATCTTTAATTAAAAGCATTAAGCTGTCTCTCTCTCCCTTTCGGAAGTTTAGTTCTAAGGAAACATTTTTTTCTAGTTTTAAAATAAATTTTTAAATAAAATCAAAGAGCCCAAAATAGACAAAAAAATTAGTAACCAATTTAATGAAATTTACCAATTGAAAGTTTTTTTTCAGTATATATAAAATCTAATTTTAATTATTTTATATTTGTCCAACAATTCTTTTTAAAATTTTAAAAAGCTAGAAATGTTTTGCTTTATATGGCTAGAAGGGCAGCGCTGAGTAGAATACATATTGTATGTCAAGTGCATGTAGAGTTCGTAGGTTCCGACAATGAGCACTAGGTGTCGCACGAAAGATTGCCAATTTAAAAATATTTCCTTTGTTTTACAAAGACTCAAATTAATTAACGTTTCAAACAGTTTAACAAAATTTTAAAACCGAATTTGAATTGGAATATAATTTATTTAATTATTAAGATTTGTCTGCCACCCTAAGGAGTGTTATTTAGCTGGGAATTTTTTTTAAAAATTGGTTTTATAGCATCTCCTAATATTTAACAACACCAGACTCACGATTCTTAAATTAAACTAATTTTTTAACTAACAAAATGGCACTCAATTCTTTTTAATCATACAATATAAGTCTTTTCTGATATTTTATATCTTAACATCCAAATTACGACTTATTTAAGCTTAAAATCAATCCCTTTTAGAAATTGTTTAGGCTCTTATTTTCGATTAAGTGTTAAGTAATAGTTAGTAGGAAAATTGGGCGCAATACTCACTTGATAGTTTGTCAACACTCTCGAAACGTTGCTCGACTTTCGAGCGGAGCGAGTCCAAGTCAAACGGAGCCGCAAGGCCGTGGTCCACGCTGCGCGATTTGCTCCTGAAAAACGGCAGAAAGCGGTTGTAAAATCGATTTCGAACGGAATATTTGGGCTATTTGCAGCGATCGGAGCGCACAATCTGCTGCGATCCTTATCACTTACAAATTTCCAGCTCGAATTGTGACCATAACCGGGTAATAACAATTTATTTATTGGCTTCGAGTTTGCCTTTTTCATTCAGCCTTTTTGTCGTGTGTTTGTGTATTGCTATCGTTTTGTAAAGATTATCTTGACAATCGACGACGAGTCGCCAAATATGGCAAAACGACGCATTTTAAATGTTGTTTTCTAAACGTTTTGCGATTTGTTGTTTAATTTTTGTATTTTTCCGATTAGCCTTTAAATAATTTGAGAGAAGTCACGACTTTTCATTTGGCTTGTCCTTAAGATGCTTGCTAATAATGCATGTGCCTGCTCGCAATGAGAGTTGAAAGGTAAATGCATATTTTTCTAACGTTTTTAAGCTTAATTTATTGTAACTGTTAACTGTTTTGTTAAAAATATAGTCAAAGCTAAAATTATACATCTAGTTCCCAAAAATGAAGCTGATATTTAAGGTTAATGTTAAGTTTAGCAGGCGTTGACTTGGGCATCTGTCCTGAACCATATTACTCGTTGAACAACTAAGTGATTGATCAACCTATTACCATATATCGAAAATGGAAGAGTCCAAACGGAATCCATGTCCTCATCGCATTGCCGAGGACTGCGGTTCCGCCTTTGGCATGGGCATCCTGGGCAGCGGTATCTTCCAG
>VNJV01008233.1:0-40389 GCA_008042635.1 Drosophila nikananu
AAAAATATGATAAAAATTGGCCAAAAATTAGAAATCGAGACTTAAATGCAGAAAAGTTCTCCATTAAAAACCAAGAAGAAAAAGCCAAACCAGACTGAAATCGGTTGGGTTTAAGCCAAGTTACGATCAAAAAACCACTGAAAAGTTCTCGATTTTTGAGCCCATTATTTTTCCAAGAAATGAAAGAGGTTACATCGTCAAAATTGTCAAAAATATGATAAAAATTGGCCAAAAATTAGAAATCGAGACTTAAATGCAGAAAAGTTCTCCATTAAAAACCAAGAAGAAAAAGCCAAACCAGACTGAAATCGGTTGAGTTTAAGCCAAGTTACGATCAAAAAACCACTGAAAAGTTCTCGATTTTTGAGCCCATTATTTTTCCAAGAAATGAAAGAGGTTACATCGTCAAAATTGTCAAAAATATGATAAAAATTGGCCAAAAATTAGAAATCGAGACTTAAATGCAGAAAAGTTCTCCATTAAAAACCAAGCAGAAAAAGCCAAACCAGACTGAAATCGGTTGGGTTTAAGCCAAGTTACGATCAAAAAACCACTGAAAAGTTCTCGATTTTTGAGCCCATTATTTTTCCAAGAAATGAAAGGGGTTACATCGCCAAAATTGTTAAAAATTGGCAAAAATTTAGAAATCGAGTTTTGAATGCAGAAAAGTTCTCCCATCAAAACTAAGAAGAAAAAACTAAACCAGACTGAAATCGGTTGAGTTTAGACCAAGTTATGATCAAAAAACCAAATAAAGTGTTTGCGATTTTTAAGCCAAAAAAGAGACCCATTTTCTGAAAAAAATGTAAGGGGTTACATCGTCCAAATTGTAAAAAATTGGCAAAAAATTAGAAATCGAGTTTTAAATGCACAAACGTTCTCCTATAAAAATCAAGAAGAAAAAACCAAACCAGACTGATATCCGTTGAGTTTAAGCCATGTTACGATCAAAAAACCACTGAAAATGTTCGCTATTTTTGAGCCAAAAATGTGACCCATTAGAAAAAAATGGTGTAAGGATTGGGCCAATGCTAATGACTGGTCACTCTGCACGTTTGTTTTGATTCTCCAAATGGAGCACGCGACGAGCGAGTTAAAGGAATTCATCACGGATTTGGTCATTCCCCACCACCGCCGCAATGTGAACATCAATCAGGACCACATAACCATGCTGGAGGGCAGTAAGATCAAGAAGCAGCATTCGCGCAAGCGGCGTGCCCACAAATCGGCGACGTTGAGCCGGAAGGAGTACGCGAATCTCGGATTGAATACACTGCCCACCAAGCAGATGAAGTACGAAGAAGCACTGCCGCTGCATAACCTATGGAAGGGCTACGTCCGCGAGCACCTTGAGCTGCGAGAGGGCGGAGAGGTGCCCCAAGTCCACGACCCCCGCTACGACGAGTTCAGCAGGCAGTTGGTGAAGTTGGATTTGCACGGCGCCAAGTTGAGAGTCACTCAGTCCAAGTGCCGCACGCTGGAGAATTTGTCCGGTATCTGTGTGATGGACACCAAGAATGTGCTGAAGCTACTGGGCAAGGATCATCGGCTGCGCACCATACCCAAGAGCGAGTGCGTTTTCGGCCTGAAGGTGGGCAACATGGAGTTCACCATCTTTGGACAGCACCTGAATATCCGACCAGCGGAGCGTAGTGTTAAGAAGATCAAGAGCTTTGTGGAGCCGTTCATGTAGCTGGTTTAAGTTTTGTATTAGTGATTAAAAAAGAATTAAAACAATATTCAAAGAGAAGGAATCTGTTTGCTTGATTTTTGTTTTCAAGTTGAGAATGTCCTGAATTCCCAGGATTTCTATGAAAAAAGCTACATATTTGCGAAAGCATTATGTTTTCTTTTTTCCTTTTTAATACATATATAAAACCGTACACTTAATGTTTTTTTTTGGGAAATATCGCGCCGCGTTATTTTTGTTTTTGTTTTAGTTTGTAGACATTTTCGTTTAGTTGTGAAGAGAGAAATAGGGAGATTTCCTGGTATTCCCAACGCCCTAAGCGGCCGTCTTGGTCATGGTAATGACGGCGGATGGGACCAAGCCAAGCACCTCCAGCGGCTTCTCGTAATCCTCCTCGGCGAACAGTTGCCGCGGGAAGGTGGTCATCAGAGAGAATGGTGTTTCAATGCCGGTCTTAATCTGAATAAACACACGCACGGCCGATAGCTGCTCCTTGATGTTGAAGGTCTCTTGGAGCGTGGATCCATCTTGCAAACGCACCTGAATACGAGTTTCCGTGTAGACACGCTGCGGAGATGTCACCGCCGGAGTTGGTGAACTAACCGTTGTGGAGCTAACCGAGGGTGCTGGCTCCGAAATGCCGGCTTCCTTTTGTTCTCTGTGTGTAGCGGTATGCGAAATGTTATAATTTTCTCGGTGAAACTCGAGAGTAAGCCTCACCTGGCCTTGCGTGCCGCCTTATCTGCCTCGATTTGAGCCCTCACTCGATCGCGGGCCGCCTTCTCTTCGTCCTTCTCGCGCTTGCGCTGCTCCACGATTTTTTTCATTTCCAGCTCCTCCATGCGCCGCTTGGCCTCCGTCATATCCTTGCCAGACTTGATGCGGTTCTTCTCCCGCTCCAGAGCATCCGTCTTTTCGCGCTCCTCTCGCTCGATGCGCTTCTGCTTGAGCTTCTCCTCGATGAGGGCGAGCTGGGCCTTCTTCTCTTCCTCGGTGAGGGCCTTTTTCTCCTCCGTGGACTCGGAGAAGTTGCTGTGACCGGTCTTGGCGGCGTGGTATTCCACTTCTGTGTGATCCTTAAGGACCTTGCCGCAATCGTCGCATTTCAGGGATTTGGCCACTGGGGTACCCGAAGCGGCTTCGGCACCGCCACTGCTGCTGGGAGCAGCTGAGGCAGCCGAGTCCTCGTTAGAAGTTGGGGGAACTACCCCGGTGCCGGATCCCTTAGAATCGCCGGCATTTTGACGTGGTATCTCCTCGTCGCCGTGGGCAAGCAGCCACTCCATGGCCGGCTCCACTCCCTTGTTGCTGGTTACTTGTAGAGCGTATTCTCTGCGGAAAATTACAAAACAAAAACACCACAAGTAAATTTTCGCAGCTTGTCGGAAGCGGAGAATAAAATAAGGGGAAGTCCCGCAAACTTACACGCGCTCCCGGGGAAAGCCCATATCCATCAGGGTCTGGACGTCACTCATGTCGGCTGTGTTGTGCTTTGCAAACAATCTATTCGTCTATAGTTTTCGTGTATTTACACAAAAATTTACAATGACACACAAACACAAAGCCCTAGGAGTAGTGTTGAAAAGCGAATAGTAGCGGCTAGGAATAGTTGCACTATCGATGACTTAGTGGCGATAACTAATGCGGCCTAAAAATAACTCAATAAATAATTATGTCGTGATTTTTTCTATTAAAAAACGATAAAATAACTGTAATTCAATAAATACAATAAACAAATCTTTAAATCTATAAAAAAATTCATTTAATTTGTATTAGTGTTCATGGGAACTATCAAACCTGTGCTCAAATTAATAAAATTAACTAAATGTAAGCGTAAAAGTTATAATATGTTATAAAAATATTCCTAATGAGATGTGTGTGAGCCAAATTCAGATATAGCTAGCACAGTCAGCTGTTTAGTGGGTTGCACTATCGATAGTTCGACACAGATTTGATCGTTATCCAGCACCGACAAACTTGGCGTCGTTGCTGCAACCCAAAATTAGCTGAATTTGTTTTTGTCTGCACCAAATAAGTTTTCGTTCCACGATTTTAAAGATGTCGCCGAAGAGCAAGACTAAAAAGATGGTTGTTAAGATACCGCGACACCCCTACTTCAACGTCCACAGTGACCGCAGCGAGGAACGGGAGGTGGAGTACCAGGTGCGAAAGTGTCGCGTGAATTTGGAAAGACTAAAGTCGAATCCAAGCAATACGGCTCGTCCATTTCCTCTGAAACCGAAGCCAAAAAGATGCATTGTACGGGTAGCTAGGCTGCCGGACGTGGAGCGCAGCGAGATCTCCGTCACCCCGGCTAGTTCCATTATAAACTCTGACATTGACGAGGGTAAGGGTGAGAGGCGGCCTTGGGAAAAAATCTCGAACTAACTATGATTTAATTGCAGGCGCTGTTAGCGAGTGAGAGGAATTCTGATCACTTACGACAAACCAAAATGACTGGAAATAATCACCTATATTCATATATGTAGATCTACAGCGTTCGACTTATGTGTTCTACAAAGGCATTACCATATTTTTTAAGCCCAATCCATTCGTCGGGTTCATACAAAAAAATATCCAATAAAACACAATTTTGTATTAAACGACAGCGAGTTTCCTATTTCTTTTAAAACATTAGTTTTTACTAAATTTGTATTGTGTGCTCATGCGTGGTTTATCAATCAAAGTGAATTTAATTTTAGAACTCAACATTATCAGTTATGTTTTTTTGTTATCTCTTATTTTCGTTGTGGCTGGAGATTTTCTTAAATATTTGTTTGCTTGCTTGGGAAGGCGCCAGGCATTTTACTATTCATAAGGGTGTGTTGGTGTTTTTCACACTGAAAGAAATCAAGATTATAAAAGGCTTATATTAAATAGTATAGAAAGTGCATATGAGTATAACATTTTGTTATGAACGGGTTTTATAAACGTACAAAATTTATATATTTTTAAATATATTTAAAACCCAAAGAAAACGCTGAACATATTCGAGCGCTTATCTAGGAATTTAAAAATTACCGAATCTCTTATTATCGAATTCTCGAATCATAAGCCGATACTGCGTGTTATCAAAATATAAAAAGGGGAACGCTAAAAATTATTCATTTGAAATTGTAATAATCGAATGTATTTATTAACATCGATATTTATTACTATCATCACTAGGTGAGAGTCAGCTGTCAACAGAGAAAAATTTCTGGAATAACAAAACAGGCAAAATTACGTTTCCGTACTCGTACCCGGAAAAAAAGTGGAACAACCGAGTTTCGAAACCATGAACTGGCACAGGGGCAGCATAGCGGAGGCCGTAGCAGAATCCAAGGCTAAGAACTCCGTCTTCGTTGTCTTTATTGAGGGTAAGAATAATGCATATACTTCTTGTTTCCCACCACGTCATTGTTGTAAAAACCTTCGCCCAGGCAGGGATGAGCTGTCCAGCAAGCTGGAACGATTCGTGGACGACGTGCGAGTCCGATCCCGCTTGGAGACCGCCGAATTCGTCGCCATCAAAGTCCAGAGCAACAGCTCCGCGTACGGACAGTTCATGTCGCTGTGTGAGTATCGATTACTGCCGAGTCACTCGCCCATCGCTATAGCAGCCCTTGTTGACTCTTTCCAGACAAAGTTGTGCCCGTTCCCTCGCTCTTCTTTATCGGCAAGTCGGGTACTCCTTTGGAAATAGCCACTGGAATCACGGATAGTGTGGAAGAGCTATTGGCCAAGATCGACCGAGTTTTGGTTTTGGCAGGGAAACGAACGGATACGCTGTCAGTAACCAGTTCAGTCACCTCCCTTGAGGATCAACTGAATCCCACTGCAGTCAGGAGCTTTGCCGGAGCGGATGATTCGAACAGTTTAAGCAAAGACGAGACACATGAGGCGGCCCCCGAGGCACCTGAGGAATCGCAACCTAGTCAAACTACTTCAGAAAATCCCAGGCCTGTCGAAGTGGCCGGCTCAGTTTCGGATTCGACTCTACAAGTAGAGGAGCCTAAGGTGAATCAACCCTCTGTGCCAGTTGTGGCCAGTATTTCGGCAATATCCGCTGAATCATCATCGTCCAACTTGGGGGATGCCAAGCAAGGATGCAAGGAAAATGCAGAAGCAGCTCCAGTGACAACGGCAGCTGAAGCGACAGCAAGTATAGTGGAGACTGCCACTACATCTGGAAGCGCTGCCTTGAATTTGGCTGCCTCGTCGATTCTGCCAGGAGTACCGTTGCTGCCGGCAGTTATACCAGCTTCTGTCGCCCAGGTACAGGCACCGGCACAGGATGGGGTATCGGCTCAAGAACAGCTATCAACAACAGATTCCGAAGCGCGGCTTTTGGAGGTACGGAAATTGATGGAGCAAAAGCGGCGAGAGCGAATAGAGGAGGAGAAACGACTTGAGAAGGAGAACGAGCTCAGGCGCCGAAGGGAGGGAAGGGGGGCTCAAAGCCAGCAGGCTCTGGCCAAGGAGCAGGAGCTAAGGGACTTGCAGGTAAAAAAAAATAAGGAAAATTGTATAATACAGGGTGTAAAGCTTTTGTTCGTTATTATTTCCTTAGGAACGCATTCGTCGCGAGAGGCAGGAGGAGCAGGCGACCAGGGATCGCATCCGCGCTCAGATCGCAGCCGATCGAGCTGAACAGGCGCATCGCGACCAAATCGCCATGGAGGCAACAAGCACAACCACCTCCTTGGCTGGCGGCATCACAACCGAATCCTCATTTTCTTCTGTTGATGAAACGCGTCTGCAGATCCGCTTGCCCGGCGGCATCAATCACACCAAATCTTTCCCAGTTGGCGAGGTACTCGGCTCCGTGCGCATCTATGTGCGTAATGAACTGTTGTCGGACAGCGATGTGCGCGATTTCACTTTGGCCGCCAGTTATCCTCGGCATGAGTTCCAAACGGAGGACGAGGCGAAGACGCTGAAAGAACTAAAACTGGTGCCCAATGCCGTGCTCCTGGTGCTGGCCAAGGAGCATGCAAATCGTGTGGTGCGTAGCGGCGGCTCCTTTATGACCATACTGGTTACGGCCATTTGGGCAGTGCTTACGCCGGCTGCCAAGGCCTTTGAATACATCAATAAGATGGGCTTGCGTCCGCTCACCCAAAGGTTAAGCGCTCTGATTGCCAATCTCCGGGGGACAACAGACCAACAGGATGTCCGCATAAATCAGAACGATGCGTGAGTACTATGATTGAAGATTTCCAGTTTAATATTTCTAACCTATTGTGATTTATGCCCTCAGTGCCGCCCGTCGCAACATGGACATGTACTCCTTGCGACCACCACCGGGACCCGGTTATAAATACGATGAGCCGGAAAAAATGGGTTCGGAGGGACAGACAACCCCTCCCACTCCCCAGCCACAGCCGGGTACTGCAAGTACTCCGCAGCCCCATCCCACTAGCAACAGCCAGGCTGCAACCTCCTCCTCGCAGGAGTTTCAGCAGCGTCCGGGCGGGTATCAGCCGCCGCGGTATGGTGACTCAAACATTCGACGGCTGCACGATACAAAAAAGGACGATGAGAAGGATAAGGCCACGTACAATGGCAACTCCACGCAGCAGCAATAGGGTGACTCCTTAGCCCCAGCAGCCCCCTAGATATCAAACCTATGTAATAGCCTGTTATGCTAAATTATAAATTAATTCAATTCAAGAATATATTAAAATATATCAATTCGATGTGTTTTCTTTTTAATTTGAAACAAAATGTGAGCCTTAGTAACTAGGACGATAAACACGAGGGTAGAAACAGCTTCTAGAAGTTTGTTTTAATTATAAAAAGTTGAGTCGTTTTCTAGTGTCAGGATGTGTGTTAACTAGGGATGATATATCGACTAAAATACAACGGTAATATATATCGGAATTTGAAATATAAAAATATAATACCATAAAATGTTAATTAATTTATTTTTTTGCCAATTGAATGTGTTTGATTTTTAAAAGTTAACTTTAGATAAGCTAGGATATATCAACCAGAATATAAATTTATCGCTTAAAAAAATAAATCCAACAGCATTGCAGGGTAAAAATCAGGCATTCCTTTAATTGAACAAAATTAAGGGCTTACAAACTAATATGAAATATATGGTAAACCTCTCAGTATGTTAAGTCGATGATAAAGTATCAACAAGAAAAGAAACCAGGTAAAAATAGATTAAAAACATATGCAAATGGTTAAAGAATACAAGTTTGATTTAAGAAATATATAATCAATGGCTAGATGGATATAAGGTTATGAGATGATGAAACCATTTGCATAAAATTCACTAAACTTTAAGCTATTTACGTTTATGATTGTTCACCACCGCCGCTGGCTCGTGTACGTCAAATCAGTGGAAGAATAGAAACAAGGGTGGAGTTAACCATCAAGTCCTCCTAAGGCGCGCCTCAAAATACTATACATAATGTGTAAGATCATGTGTCCGAGTTCCCAGTGGCCGTTTACAAGGTGAACCACATTAAGAACTGCAGCAGCTTGTAGACATTAACCAGCGGGAATTTCCAGTCCCTTTTCCTCTGCAGCGGTGGCACCAAGCTCGGGTAGTGAACGAGGCTGCCGATATGGCAATTGGTGGTGATATTGCCACCGGGATAGACTATGGTCACCGCATCGCCCTGTTTCACGCCATCGCAATCGATCAGCTCCAGCGACTTGCTAAAGCAGATGCGAATCTCTGAGAGATAGCTGATGCTGTGCTTGTTATCGAAAAGGCAGTGGATCGACGGATTCTTGCCCAGCGCCTTCACAATGGCATTGTTAATTGCGGTGACCGTATTGTTGGAGTCCGGATGTATATCGGAGGCGTCCAGGATGCGCGACATAATGTAATCTTCCCGCCACGTCAGTCCTTGTTCGAAGTACTTGAGTTCATTGTCCAGGGCTTCGATGCGCATGGCGCAGGTGCCGTGCTTCTGCCACTCGTGCTTCCACAGCCACTCCGTCGTGTCCTCTCCCTTGAGATCCGGCCAAAAGGTCTCTAGGCGATCCGAGATGGGGTCAAGCTTCTCCGGACTGAAGCTGGCCGAGTTGTTGCAGAAATTCGGCCCAAACTGATGCAGTTTCGTTGGCCATATGCCGTGAATAGTCCAGAACTCCTTCTTCTGCGGCAACGAGCATTCCTGATCGGGATTTTCCTCGCGCCAGTGATAGCATGTGGTCACCGGCCACTGTTGGGTGAAGATCAGCACGTCCCAGTCGGTGTCCTGCACGCGGTTCCACTTTTCTCCTTCCAGCAGGGCGTCCTCGTCATCGTATGGGAACATCAGCTCGAACTCCTCACCACCACCAGTCGTCGCAGGGTCTCGTTTCGGCTCCTGCTTCTCCAGAGACGTTGATTCATCCGACGAATCCGATGTGTCGCTAGAAAGGGTGAAATTTGAGCTTATGAGTAATTCCCATCGATTTTGCAGAGCTCTTTGTTTGTTGCCTATCACAAGAGGGGGCCTCTAGGGCAACCTTGAACTTGACTCAGCTCCTGGATCGCGATATATATGTATTTGTATATCTTTGCTGCAGGACGAGTTGCAGGACAGGATGAAGTGGGGAGTCCGGGGAAGTTTGCCCCGAATATTCGAGGGGTTTCTCGGTCTCCTCAGCTATTAACTCACCTAATGGGCGTGGATTTGGTTGCCACAAGGCAGCAGGCCAAAATGGCCCATATTAGAAATTGCTGGCTCTGCATTTTGGGGTAAAATAAAAATAATAATAAACTGCGATGCAAAAACCTTCGGTGGCGCTATCGATGTATCGATAGTTAGTTACTTGACTTGTTATCGATTGTGGACATAGGTATAAGTTTTAGTATATTTATTGACTTATCGAACTTTAATACTAACCAATCGAGATTTTAGGCGCCAATTTTGAATTAAGATTAAATTTGTTGCTTTTTAATTAAATATTTCCTTAAATGGAAATAACCTTTTAATAAAAATGCCATATTATATAATATTTATTAAGTTCTTGAAAACTTTAACCAATATCTAACCAAAAAATGCTCTAGGTCAAATGTTTTCAGGTGCACCGTCATAAAACTCATTAATTTTAGACACTCATTAACTTTATGACCAATTAGCTAAAATGAGACCCGACCCACGTCGCCTAATAAATGCCATTGACTTATCGCTAATTGAAATAGAAATACCTATAAGAAGAGAGAATTGTTTCGGCTGATTATGATTTATGAAATACTTCGCCAGCTTGTCTGCTCTGGCTTTCAGACGGAGTCAGTGTCTTGAAAATCCCCTGGTTACGTTGATAAGATTCCGAATTGAGCGTTCTTCTGTTTTCCTTTTTGGTTTTTAGTCATCATCCAACTTTAATTAGTGACAACGATAATTACACATTGCAATGTTCCTGTTCTGTCGCCTTTTATCTGGTGTTCTGCTGTTGACTTCTGTTGAAAACCCAATGACTACGGCCAACAGTGGCAGGCAACAAATCAATGACAACTATGAATCGAACAAATACATCGGCAGGAACAACAAATGGTGACAAGAATATTGCTTAGCAATTGATTATTGCTTAACTGTACTTTGTACTTTTGATGATCCCCACAGAACATGGGTGGTGGTGGGTCTACTACAGCTAGTAAAGGGGGTTGGGTTGGGTGAGTGACCAGCTGTCGGAATTTGAGACAAGTGGGGTAAAGCTGTCACACTTAATGCCCCATAATTGTGAGGGGTAACAGGAGAGATTGGAGTTGTATTGGGTTTTTATTAAATAAATTTTAAATTAGGAAACTATTTCAAATTGATATTTGAATACAAAATTATTGATATTGTTAAATAGTCTCTAAGATAATTTTAATAATATAAAATTCTAGTTTTGTTTATATTTCAATGTACAAATAAATTAAAGTACAAATAACTTTATGCAGGGTAAATCTTGTGAGTGACACCAGTGGGTGTCGGTGCGCTATTTCCGCTCATGTTTTATCAATTTATCAAATTCAATTAGTTCGATTCCGGGCGATAAAACTCATTTACATGACGAACGAACTTCTAATCTATACCCCACGCTGTCCCTCGGACACCTTTTTGCCGCATTGAAACAAATTCCCGCTCATGTTTGGGGATTTTATCAACAACATTTGTGATTATTTTCGTGTCATGTTTTTGTAAGCCATGCCCAGGGAGAGATACTTTGTATAGCGAGCGGGCGGCGGGCTTTTATGCAGATTTCTGAGTGGGGACTTTTGTTTGATGACAAATTAATTTAATAATAATAACAGCTGCGAAAACATTTCGTAATCAATTTTTGCGACCAGAACTTAACAATTAGCCTCGATGTACAATCAATTAATGTTGTCTTTTAGCTGGCGACCGTGCACGGCCCTAATGAGATTTACTTGTGTGTCCTTCGGCTGATTCTGCTCTAAATCGTGGAAAATTGTTTTCTCTTTCGTTTGCCCGCCACAACTTTCATTTGGGGGTGGATAATAAATTTAAAAAATTTGACTTTTCCGTTTTTTTCTAGCAAACCTTTCTTTATAATCAACGCCATCATCATCATCAACGCTGGCAGCAGCAGCGGGGGGAATTCCCCTTAAGACTTGACTCCATCATCTTTGTTTTTATAGTTTTTTTTTTTGAAGAAGCCATCTCTCTTTTTCTCTCTCTCTTTCTCACTTTTCCCTTTCTCTCCCGCCGTTTCACGCCTGCGCAGGCGAGCAAGAGAGGGCGCTGTTTTGTGGGCGGAGCCACTTGTCTTTTATATAGGATTTTCCAGCGCGGGGAACTCCCGGTAATTGCTTCAATTTGGCGTACATATCCGGATCCGCTTTACATCCCCCCGCCCGAGTCCCTCTCCCATTTTCCGACTCTCTCTTTTTCCAGCTTCCTTTTCGCTTTCCTTGTTTTTGTGCAATTGCTGTGTGTAAATGGCATGAGAATGATAATTGTAGCAATTATAATATTAAATTGGGAGATCATGGCTCACAGGGTTTTGCCCCTGCCCCCACCCCCCTTTCGTTGAGTTTTTATGTAGCATACTTTTTTGCTGTCATCCCTCTCCCCCATCGCTCCTTGGGGGATTTTTCACTCCCGAGTGCTGCTGTGTATTCTGCCGGATTTGTTTGTTAATTAGAATTCTAGCGTTGAAATTAAAATGCTCACTCTAAAGAGGAAGGAGGGGACCCAGGGGCAGAAGGGATGGGTCTGGAAAACTGTCGGAAAAACTTCAACTAGTTTTTCGGGGCGTTGGCTGCTGCCCGCGGGGAATGCGCGCTCCTGCTGTCGCTTTTTATTATTTGTCTGCCTCCGTTCTTAATTACTGCAGTTTATTTTCTAAGTGAGACTAATTAACAGACGATTCGCAGCATTGCGGCACATTTTACTCTTTTTCGTCCAAAGATTTTCACTCCGGTTGTGAGTCTATATGAGAGAGAGAGAGACAGAGAGCGGTCAACATTTCTGGCTAGTTAGTTGGTTGTGATAGCTTTGGACTTGAAAGTTTTTCGACAGACATCCGGCCACTTTTCCGGATCGCATGTAAAGTCCTGCGGCTGAAAGTTGTGCGAGTGTCCTCCAATTAGTTGGGCCACTTTGCCTGTCGCGTATGTGGACCAAAGTCATCAGAAGTTGTCGCATTTTATTGGGTTTAATTGCAATTTGGTTTAAGAGAAGTTTAATTTGTGACTTGTAGAATTTCATTGGATTTAATGTGGTGAATATTACTTTTAAGAACTATTAAATACAATTAGAGGAACGTAGAATTTAATACGATTTGAAATATGGCACTAATTTTTTGTTTTATAATTCATGAATTATTATTAACCTTCTTATAAAGGCTTTTACTCCGAAACTATTACTGTGATGTATCGGTAATTCGAAGGTCAACTTTTTAAAAATATATTATAAATTAAACAAGGGACAATGTTAGATATTATGGTAATAGGTATTTTTAAAATGATTTAATCAATTATAACAATTAAAACAAATAAGATAAAAGAAAAAAAAAATATACCTATAATTATATGTAGCTGAAATTATGGGCAAAATAAAATAAAATAATTAAAATACCTGTTTTAATATTTATGTAACCCTATGTGTAGGTATATTAAAATCTTATATTTTGTTATTTTTCTGAGTTAAAGAATAATTTGTAATTCTGTATTTAACATTATACACTTTTTAATTTATTTTAACCTCCGTTTAAATCCAAGTTAAAGTTCAGGTCATCAAAGGCCAGCTTTAACTTGTGGCGAGCTGAACTAGACATTGATTTGCCACCTCAGGTCGTGCAAATCGTACCTGTGATCCCCCTTCCCCCTCGTTCCATTAACTATTCCACAAATTTACGTTATTAGTGCAGCATTTAGGCGCTCGGCGCTAATTATCAACACTGTCTGAGGCGCAAAAAGCCCGCTTAACCTCCACCTATCCACCTATTTGGTATCCCCGGTATCCTTGGTCCGCCATCAGCAACAGTCCACCACCATTTAGCATTTGAATGGCGCCCATTTCCACACCAACCCCCAACCTGCAGCCCACATAAAACATGGCCAACACACACACACACACACACAGTAACAGGACACCCACCCACTCATACAAGCACAGGCAGAGCACAACCCTCGCACGTTAATGAACGTAAAATTCACTTAATTCCAACTTTAGCCATGAATTAAGCACGACAAATGGACGCTAAGAGGATGGTAAAGTGGAAAATGGGGGCGATAAGCGCACTGGATGGGGGGTTGCTTCTCCACCCAGTAAAGTAGTGGGTGTAATGTCCTCCCGCTTTATTCCGCATCCCGGGTATAAATAAGCACAAAGACGTGCCACGAGACGTGCAAAAACCCCGGAGAGACAGAGAGCGAGGACGAGAGCGTGGGGGGAGAGTGAATCGGAAAGAGACAGCACGCCAAAATAATAAGTAAATGTGCTTTTATGGCTCTTAATTAAGGCAATGATGGGGTGTTTTAATACGTTTGCCAAATGTTAAATGACAAACTGCCTGCTCGTCGACTCGTCGTTATGGCCCCAGCTTCTGATCCTCTCGCTCTCAACCACACTGCACGGAAAATGGTGTGTGGTTGGGATAAAAGAGGAGAAATAATGTTGGGGTTTTATCAATAGCATTATACATCAAAATAGGTTTACAATAAAAGTATGAAAGCTTGTTTACTCTATTTATTTTGGCAGAGTAAAAAGATTTGCAAAATAATTTTAAGCCGAAATTAAAAAGTAATCTAGATTCTGTATAGTATATTCAAATTTAGGTTCTGTAATTTAGGTCTATTCAAATATGTAAGTTAATGTATTAAATATATCAAATATAATGTATAAATATAACGTATAAAGGATCTTTATAAGTCCCATCACTAGGAGTGCCAACATTTCTGTGTTGCTTAGCAAGCTGCTAGCTACATTTTCCCAGCAACATTTTCTTACGAATTTTTTCTTGTTAGATTTCAACAATACTTTATTTTTCAAAGCAAATTAAGGCTTTTAATTACTACGGCTTTGTCTTCCTTCTACCTTTTTCTGATTCCTTTTTTTTCACAAATTATTTTCAAAAGCATTTCCGAATTAGTTTTTATTCCCAGTGCATACATCCCACTCACACACATGAACGTTAATGAAGCTGCTGCGAAAGCGGTTTTGTGACTCTTGCTACTTGTACCTTTTTTTTATAATTTTCCTGCATATTTCAGGGCTTTTCTTTTTCGTTTCCCACTTCTGTAAATTGTCTGCCACCGCTCACTCCTTTGACTAATTGCTCTGACTGGTCGATAGATTTATGACGCGCAGTGTGCAATTGGCATGCCTAATGAGCAATTGCGCCGACACTTCCATGGTCGATACTTTGACGGGTTCTCAAGTGACAGGAGAGATCGGGCCGAAATTTAATGGCTGATTGAACATATTGCAATTTTTGGGGTAGATTTTATGATTTGTAAATGTTTGTGCCGGCAAGTTTATGGCTACATTTTAGGCAGAAAAGGTCCCAATTTGTGGCTTTTTATGCCCATCTCGGAATCCTTTGTGACGAGTGTGTGTTTGTGTGTGCGTATATCGTAAAAATCAGTGTTGTGGCACATAAAAATCTAAATGCGCCATTTGCAAGGCTGGCAAAAATAACATTTTCAACACTTTTGGTTTGATTAATCAAATGTATTGCCGAGGGGCAGGACACTCTGCCTCTGTCTCTCGCACTCCTTTTATCCTCGTCCCCGGACATTTAGTCCAAATTAGTATGCCACGCACGTTTAGCAGAGGAAAGAAAGAAAAAAAAATAGGAAAACGAATGGGAAACAAAACAAAAGCTGTAACAAAGCGGATACGGAAACGAGACCAACAAAACAATCATCTAAAATAGAAAAAAAAAGATGGCGCAACCTTTGTTGTTCGCTGTTCGTTTTTTATGATTTATTTATATATTCAAAACAAATGCAATTGGGTTTATTACACATCAATAAGCAAAAATTTGCGGTGCGTGTTTCGGGGAATACAGAAACACAAAAAAAAAGAATGGACGATGAATTGATTTACATGGAATATGTATAAATATCCATGACAGCCGCAAACGTGATCAAATTATGGATGATTGGGGCTACGTTTAGAATAATAAGGATGCATAATGGCATAGGGAAGCTGGAAGGAAGAGAATCTATCGAAAATATCATAATATATTTTGTAGAAAGAAGAGGAGTCTGGTGTAACTTCGTTTTAAAGTTATAAGGAATAAGAATTTTATTATATTACTTTCTAAAAAGAAGGAGAACTATGTTATTAATCATTAATTTTAATAATAAACTTTAGTAATTCACTCAATACGATTTTTTAGAAACCTAGAAGGGCATTTGAAATTATGCTAAAAAATCTTAAAAAAATTCTATGTTTAATACGTGTTTTAAAAACTATAGTAGTAATGTTAAGATTTTAATATTCTACTGCCCATTTTGGGATAACAAACTGTTTGCTGTGAAATGCCTCAAGATTTCTACAATCCTTCAGATATTCTGTAATCGCAGCAGTATTTAATTTATTTAATTTTAATTGTCGTTAAATATTCTACTTAACTGCCTGATGGTTCAGGTTAGTTATACATTTTAAAGAATTTTTATGATTATTTATAACTACTTTAAAGCTTGGCTAAGACTAAGATTCACGTTCAACGAAATTAAGCAAAACTAAGTACATAATGAACATTGTTAAAGATTTCCTTTCGCACATAGCTTTTCCTTCTTCCACAAAGTCTGAGAAGATTTAGGAATACATGTCCCAAAGTCAGTTTCTTCTGGCAATGTCAAAATATTAATGTAGATTTGTCAAATACCAAGAACTTGTTCAAACAAGCAAATCGCAGCCCCACACATGCGTAAGGACTTCCTCTTTTACAAGCCCCAGGGAGCGCAGCTTCACATAAGACGATGAGAAATCGAGGGGGTTGGTGTATCCAGGACTGGTGGGGGGACTGGCTACAAAGAAAAGTATCCTTCCAACCGCAAGGAGGCAATTCGGGATGTGTGTGTAAACAGGCAAATGGCACGCGTTGTCATATTTCAAGAAGCAAAGAAACACAGGGCCACTTTGAAGGCCTTTGAGATTATGATTTGTTTTGCTTGCCGCTTAACGAGCCCATGATATAACACATAAGGACCCTCGATAAGTATGCTAAGCATGTCTTCCAGTGTGTCCTTGCTGTCCCTCTCCCCCTCTTGCTGTTGAGTAATTTCAACTTGACAGAAGACAAATTTTTACAGATTTGTTAGAATTTGCTTAAGAGCAGGCCCTCGAGTGGGGGCGAGTATATGTGTGCGCTTGCAAATAAACATTTACACTTAAAATTTATACATATACTGTATATATATAAATATATCTGAAGATGTTTGTTGTGGGGACCAAGGAACTGCTGACATCATGTAGGCAAATTGCGTAAGGAGGCTCTGACATTGATTTGACATGAACCCTGAACCCAGAACGCTGAACGCCAAACCCTCCAATCTCGAGCATAACAAATCTGTTTGTTTTTTTTTGTTACAGAGAAATAAATATCTGGGGTTATATATAGCAGTGGTAATAATTTTTTTTAAATTATTTTATATTTGTTTTTCCTTATCAATAGGGTGTTAATTCAATATAAACAATTGATTTTATATAATCGAATGCTGCAGAAGTCTCTAGAAAATTATAATCCTTTTAAAATGTGTCCAAATATATGTCATTATATTTCGGAGGCCTTAAATTCAGTGAAATTATGTTTTTATCATAGTTTTCGGCACCCCTTTAAAGGGATTTCGATGTCCAAGTGACTTCTGTACAATTTCCTAAAATACATATAATATATATAAAAGAGAGAGAGTCTTTCCACTACTTTCCTTAGTTCTCAATGTCTTCAAGGTCTTCCTAAAAATATTAATTAATTATAAAAATATTTTCTGAGAATGCAAAGGACTTCTATTATCTTGAGAGCAATTGCTTGTTAAAAAGCTAGTCAGCAATGCCACGGAAATGATTAAAAATTTTGAAAATCTCTTTATAAACTACCTAAAATAAATAATAAATATAAACTAATTCCCAGGACAAGTCATTTTTCCGCTGTGCATCTCAAAAATCCTTTGCCCCAATCAACCCTTCAAGACCAAAGACGTAATAACAACAACTTTCTTGGCTTAACCCTTTTTTTCTAATGGCTGAGTAAATTGATAGGACAAATCCGTAGGAGCCAGAGGTTTAATGAAGTGAAAAATTGCAAAATAACCAAAAATTAAATGAAACAATGGACGGGCAGCTAGTCAGATGTGGTTGTATTTATATACAAAATCCAACCTATATATCTTTACAGTTTCGTTTATATCCCATGTTGATTTTGTTTTAATTTTTTTACTGTATTGTTTATTTCGAGCTGACTTTTGTTTTTGGGCCTGCCTGCTCCTTGGGCTTTGTGTAAACAAAAATTGAACAAATTTCCAGTTCAGTGGCTTTGTGGCCGCTTGGCCATTTATAAAAGTTCTATAAGTCAGCCTTCCCCCCCACTTTAGGGTGGGGGCGTGGCCCGCCCCCAGAGGCAATTTGTATTTATTTGCTGGATTTCCATGTTGAAATTGCTTTCGTGTCTTTTATTTGTATAAATATTTGCAGGACACTCGCCGAGTCCCTAAAAGTGTTGCAGTTTCGTAGGAAATTCCTTTTGGCTGATGCTATTGTTGTTGTGGAAGCAACAACAACAACAAAAATCATACACAAATTTGCGGTGGAAAACGTCCCAGAAAACCTCGCTGTGTCTCTGAGAAATTTATGCTTCGTTAAACACATACGCAAATTGTAGCCAGAGAAATGCCAAGAAAATGTGAAATTTCATAACCAGAACTTTATGCACGAGTTGATGGCATTTTCCATTCTCCATTTTCCATTTCCTATTTTCCATTTCCCATTTGCCGCCATACAAAGTGCACACATGGCTGGGCTAACAAAGCCGGGGACGAAAATCAGATTCAAATTCAGGACTCGGCATCAAAATCGGAGTGGAGTTGGAGTCTCCCCAATTGGGAGACGAGCCCCGAAAATGCCAAGATCATGGCAGGGCAGCCATGACACCCAATTGTTTGCCCAGCCAAAACAGCAACAGAGACCAACTTGACTTTTCGCACTCCCGGAGTGCTCAGTTCTCAGAGTTCTCCGTCCTCCAGTTCTCAGTCCTCAGACGCAGTCCTTGGGCCTCGCAGTCCTCACTTCTGGCAAATTTGCGTGCAGATAAATTGCAATCCACCCTGAGGTTTGATATGAATCAGCACCCAGAGGAGGCTGCACTTGAAAAAATATGGAGGTTAAGTTACAACCAAAATTGAGCAGTGTTTTAAAACCAAATTGATTTTGAATGTTCTTAAAATATGATTTTTTAGTCAAAAAAAATACCTTTCTTTATATTATAGTTTCACTTTGTTTGATTCATAACTAAACTTGTACTTTAAATGATTTATTTGCCCTTCTAAAACATATATTTTCCAAACTTATTTAAAAGAGATTATCTACAGATTTTAATACATAACCATTTATAAATAAACACCCCAAATTCTCAGCAGTGTACCAAGCAACCCGGAGAATTTCGACTCCCCAAGTTTTGCGGTCGACTTGTGAGTCAGTTGGCATCGTTGCAATTGTTGTCTTTTAATCACCGGCTAACTAGGAGTTGACTTCATAATTCTAATTGTGTCTCTGATACCAGCCCTGGGCCCCCATCCAAGCTGCAGCCTTTCTCCCTCCCCCCCAGAGAAAGTGGGAAAGTACGTGACTTGGTCTTGGAATATCGAGTATTTGATGTTCTCCGATGCGCAAACAATAAATTGCAACTGCAGGCATGTTTGCGCAGGGCAACGAGTCCTATGATAAGTGACCTGTTGAAAGGCATTAAATTGGTTGGGCTCCATTCCATGGAGGTGTGCTAATCTCCACTGAAAGTGTTGGAGGAGCCCCAGCCCCGACTGCAGATAAGCTAATGATGTCTAAATATTTGCGTGTAGTTTGCCAACTGAATTATGAAATCATTGGGATTTCGTTTGATCGATCGGAATGCGAGGGAATAGGATTGGTCAACTGCCGCGAGGTGTGATTGATACTTTCGGGGGGTTTTCCCATCGCCAGATTTAATAAATCGAATGAATATGACGTTAATCTTCTTGGGAGTGATTGGTTTAAGTTTTGATTGGTGTTTGAAAGCCGGAAGGTTCGTGGGAAGTGTGCTTATCTATGAAATTATAGGTTTTGTATTTAGTTATATATATTTTGATTATATTATATATTTTCACACACACTATTTATAGTTATATATTAATAATTTGCCAGTTAATACTTACCTTAGATAATATTTCTTTCCACTACCCATCTTGTTTTGTTTGTATTTGAACTACTGCCTTCAGTGTGAGTTTGAGTTTGCTTCTTTGCACTTTATTATCAATCAATGCCCACACAGCTGCTACTGCTACTTGTGTTTATGAACTCCACACCAACTTTTCCCTCGTAACACCACCTTTCTCCTATAACGATTTCCAGTCTCAACTTGAACTTCGTTCTTTGGTTGAACGTCAGAGGAGGTGGCTCTCAAAGTCATAGCGAGTCAATCGTAAATATCTAGTGCCCGATATCTTATCAGCTGTTGAAAGCACTTTACTAATAATTAAAATGTCATCATTAAGAAATATGAAAAAGTCAACAAAGGCGTGAAACTTCCCTCATGGCAACCGCACTCTCTATCTGCCTCCCACTTAACCGCTATCCATCCTGTAACTATAACCGAACCGAACCGATCCCAACTGTAGTTGAAGAATTTATTGTTTTGCTATTGACTATTTAAACTCGATAGAGAGTCATGTGTCTGGGCTGGCTGTTTTTATCAGAGCTGGAGAGTTGGTATTTACCTTTAAACTGGACTAGTCTGAGGGTTGGGTTAACCCATTGGGGAAAGGTATTAGGTTCATTTTAATTTTCTTTTATTTTTATGTGAAAATATATTTTTTCTGTAATAAAGTGTAATGAATAATATAATAGAATATCTCTCTATTAACCAGAATTGCTTTAGAAATATTAGGGTATTTGATTTCAATTTAAAACATACCTAAAAGTAGGCAATGATTTCTTATATATTTGTATTAATAATAATAATTTGTATTATAACTTTATTTTATTTTCAGTATCCTGCAAAATATTTGTATAATTATAAAAAAATAAAATGGTTATTATTCAGACCAACTTAATATATATTTCTAAATTATATCTCGATTTTAAGTGTGCCTAAAAGTATGCACTGATTCATTTTACTCTGAAATATAAGCTTAAGATAACATATTTTGCAGATTAAGTATTCACTGGCTTGTCATAAATATATATTAATTATTTTTCCCATCATATTTTGGTAATACTCAGTATCAACACTCTGCTGGTTATACTCTACCTGACTGCAAGCATATCCCTGCACTGCTCTTCACTCTTACCTTAGTTTACAAATTGATAAGAACCTTGCGACGACCACCACCACTCCACATGGGTTAAGCAGATAGTTGCTTTGGGCTTCACACCAGCTCCTGAGTCTGTTGACACTAATGACAGACGATTGGCGTCAATTTTCGTGTCACATTTTCCCGGTGCCAGCGGCGACACAGTAGCTGCATTTTCAATTATAAACAGATGTTAAGGTCTGATAAAGCTGCACGGCATAGAGCCGTAAATATAGCCATAGGTAGGCGCGTATTCCAGGCACATCATCTTATCGGTTGCAGCGAGCCAGCTCCTCGATTCTCGCTTCTCGATTCCCGATTCTCGCCTCTCGATTCTCGATTCTGGGGTCTCTGGTACTTGAGCCTGTAATGAGTCGTGTCGTTGTCAGGTTTCTCCAGCGGAGGCTTCTCGCTCTCGCTCGCCCCACCGTGTTTGCTCAGATGAGTTTTTAATTAAATGCCTATCGGTTTGCGCCTTAAATAAATTGAAATAATCAATTTATATTACGTATACGACCCGCTGCCGTGCTCCCGAACTCTGAGTCAACAAATTTAATTGAAAATCTAAACAGAAAGTCAACAGCACGCCGGCAAGTGAGTCGATGAGTCGATGATGGTGCTGCTGAACGTGCCCCTGGCTCTGGCCTCTTGTTGTTTGTGTGCATAATTTTAAAATCAATACAAATATATCCATGCCTGGTCCAGGTCTGACTTCCAAGCGAATTCCCTCCCAGAGTCCCGGAGCCATCGCAATCGCAATGGCAATGGCGTTATCTTTTCCGTCCGCTTTCATTTTGTTTTATTTTTTGCTGCCAACTTGTTTTAGGGTTTTCCTGATTTCGTTGATTGAAAATAATTCGCTTTGCTTTCAATTAAAGCTGTCGTCGATACCGGGCGATGATCGTAAATCTTGGGCGAGTCAATCTCCCCACCTTCTCTGGGTTATTATGGATTTATGGGCTACCGTATCTGTATCTTTATGGGGACGGTAGTCTTATCGACTTCATTAACCAAACAAATGTGTTTATTGGGCCGTGGCTGAGTCGTAAAAGCAGCGAGTGCGTCGCTTAGCCTAGATAAATAAACAAATTAAATAAAATTATTGTACTGAGAATATTATTAATAATATTAACTCTTCGATTAATCGCAACGGAAGTCGCCGCACACAGTTTATGGTCTCTCAGTAAGCGCAACGAGTTGATTGTGTCGATTGTATTATCCGATATAATCATTTATTGGGGGGGGGGTCTGGGCTATAATTGTCTAGAAGGTGTGAAGTGGTGAGAGAAAGTCAGTGCTGTTGGGTGTTTGGGCTAAGAAGGGGTTGATAATTATATTTAACTAATAATTTAATATTTATTGAAATCAACACATTTTATAAAGCCAGAATTTTTCATCTAGGGAAGTATTTTTTCTTTATTTTAATATCTTTCTCTGATATAAGCCTTGTATTTTTTAACCCTAAGAAATGTTTATTAAAATATCTTATTCTTTAACTACCATCTGACAAAATATAGTATTTTATTGACTGGTTAAGGATATACTTTGAAATAAATAACTTGAATTTGTAAGAAAACATATGTACTATTTTTTTATACTATTTTAAAAGGCTTAAACTTAAAATAATTAGTCAATATTATTATTTTGATTACCTCAAAGGCTATATTTCATCTTACTTCTCCTCCTAATTTTAATAGAAAACCCCCTTTTGAAGCCCTCCCTGAATTCGGATTAGGCCATTAATATGCATGGCCCAAAATGCAAGGCACAAACGCCATTTGCACACAATTAGTGACATTGGACACCCGAATTGCCGCCATGGGGGAATGGGTATTGATTGGCTCCAAAATGGGGGAAAGAGGTGATTAGCCGGGGGGGATAAAAGGCTGAGCTACTGGTTGCTGTGAGGGGATTATCTAGCTCTACGAATTTAACTCTGTCATATTGAATTTATGGTGCAATAAGTGATAATAAAATAAATGGATGATTGCCAGTTTTACCCTTTGATGTCCTTCTTCAACCCCAAACAACCCAATTCCCACTCCCTTCAAAACATTTTTGGGATTTACATAATCGCAATCAATCACTTGCAAAAGGGTTGAAAGGACTAACAGAGTTGAAAGACAATTTGAAAAATTACGCTACACTTGTTAAAACAATTTCATGGATAGCTCTACATTTTTGTTTGATTCCCGCATTTTCCAAGTACTTCAAGGATTTTTTCCCCCAACTTTGCGTGTGTGTTTGAGGGTGGAGCCAATCGAAATGATAAATGCTAATTTGAGGCAAGATCACGCATAAACCAACAATAAATAAATCAAACGGCAGGTCACACAAAAAAGTTGCCCCTTGCTGGAAACCTACAATATGAATGCGATTTAGGGCCACTTATGCAGGGCCATGTAAAAAAAGAGCTGGAAAATCGACAGCAAATCAGGGAACCTTGGCACGAATTTCACTTACGTTTTTTGTTCGCAAAATTGTTAAGTGATTTACGAGACAGGAGGCGAAGCCATTTATTAGATGAGATTAAGTAAAGGGAGCAGAGGCCATTGAACGGGAAGGAGCAGAGCACCGAAAAAACCCCTGGAGAAGTGCCTCGTCTCCTGGAAAATCCGCTCTTTCTAAGCTTTTTGTTTGCCAGCGCAAAAAGTTTCCAAAGGGCAAAAACTTTCGGCTGTTACATTTTTTTCCCCCTCACCAAACGGAATTTCAGCAACATTATGGGAGATTATGTAGACAACTGGAGGGGCGAAAGTGGGCAGTGACAGGGGTTTAAATTGAACCCAAGTTGGGCGAAAGTTTTCTTTATGATTTGAGATTATATCGTAGGTTGTGTTCAAGTTTTAGTTGCCTGAATTTGATAAGTATTTAATATTAATATAGTGATTTTGGTGAGTATTAATTATTCTTTAGATAAGGAGCTAAGATTTATTTTATTAGCTATATTATTCTTCAGATATTCTTTAGATAAGGAGCTGAGAATTATTTTGTTAGTTATATTATTTCTGATAATTTGTGGGAACTTTTTTTTAGGATTTTATAAGGTTTTTTCATACATACTTATTATTTATTTACTATGATTACAATCCCTATAACTCTTTGAATCATTTTATATTTATTTATAAGCTGTTTTAATACCCATTCAGTTTGATTTGATAAGCGTTTATTATTAATAAAATATATATTAGTATATAATATATATTATTGAATACATTGTATATAAATTATAATAGATTTTTTTATTTACCTAAACACAGATCGTTTTCATAAAAGACAAATGAGTTGTTTGTAAAGCCCGTTTAATTTTTATCTAGAAAGTTACCGATCAAACTAGAATATTTGTATAACTATTTATATTATTTGAATGTATAAAACTTATACAATACTCCTGTTCTAGACCATTTACATTTAGTATTATCGCTAATCAAACTTAACTGCAACCTCTCTCCCAGCATAATCGCTCCTAATACCACATTCTCCCATAATATCCCATTAACACTCACCCAAACAATAGACGAGCCCCAATCAAACCCAATCAATCCACCCAGCAACCCATCCTCCCATCATCTTTCATCTCCAGAAACCCAAACTCCAGGGCTCCAGATCCTGAGTCTTTCCATGCCAAAGCCATTGTACCATTTGAACCCGTAAAATACACATTTTCTGGTGGTAGAAAATCCAGCAAATTGATTTTAGTGGGTGTTTACACAGAGCTTTAGAAGTACTTGCCTGGGCGAACTTTTCACAATTTGCTTGCCAAGCCCCGGAGCTAAATTCAGCACACGCCCATCCCCCAGGCCGGAAAGAGACGGGATGCTGCCGAGCAAGAGAGACGGAACGAGGGCGAGCGAGAGAGACGGCAGGCAGGCAGACAGACAGACAGACAGACAGAGGCGAGCCATAAAGGGCAAAGTGGCAAAACCTCACAAATGGCAAATGGCAGCATTTAGTATGATTATCCGAAAAGAGGGGGAATGGCACAAGGGGGACATGGAGTGCCAACCGGAGCAGCATCCCCCAATCCTCGGCGGCGTTTCCATTTCCATCTCGAAGGGGAAAATGCCACTTGGCCGCTAAACATTTGGGTGTGTGCTCCGTGCCGCCCCCTTAAATTTTCCGGGCGGTGGTTTTCCATTGGAGTGGGAAGTTCCAACTTGTTTACTGGGTGGATTTCCCTCTTGTTTTTTTGTTGTTGCTGGTTGGCCTGCCAGCATTTTATATGCCATTTCTTTTATTGCTTTAATATGTTAATAGCATTTACTGCTCTTCAAGCTATTGTTGTTGCTGTTTCTTGCTATTTTTCTTCATCTGTCGCTCGTTTTAGAATACCCTTAAATCGGGGTATTTGTTTTTATTCACAGAGAAGTCAACACATTAAAAGGGTTTATTTATAAAGTATTTTTTCTATTAAGTATCGGCTAATACAATTTATGAATATTAAACCTGAAATATATATGTTTAGGAATTATTTCTAACAAGATTTTGTATTAATTTTGAGGGTTTTTGTGATCGTATCTATCTTTCCTGCATCGTGATATTTTAATTTTAGATTTTAAATATAAGAAGCAGAGGCTTAAATAATAATTTATTTGCTTTTCTACAATTTCTAAATAATGAATTAAGGTTCATTAAGAGGGATACATTTTTTAACAGCAGTTGTACAGTTTTTCATACGATTAATTAAATAAGTATACAAAAAAAAATTGTTTTAAAATTATTTAAAAAATTATTCAGAAGATGTTTGGGCAGAATATCTTTTTTTATACCAACGACTTATTTTAAGTAAACTTTGAATGTTAAACTCTGACGTATAATTAATATGTTATTTTAATTCCTAAAAATGTTAAAGAATTGTTGCATTAACTTTAGTTTTAAATAAAAACCCGTTTATTACCAGCTAAAAAATGCATTGTAAATGTACTTTATTCAATACCAAAGGGCATCCATAGTTCGTTTTGAAATAAAAACCATATTATTTTCCAGCCAGTTTTCCCTTTTAAATGATTTTCGGGCTTCCGTCTGAGGTTTCAGACTTGTGTCTGCCCTTTGCGAATCTGGCCAAAAAGGATTTTTGCACATTATCATCTTTTATTGCCATTATCATATCATCTGTGTGGAGGGGTTCCGTTTCTCATCGCCCTGTCGCTAAAGGATATTATTCGGGGTCCTTGTTGTGTAATGTGTGTAGTAAGTTCTTGAGATTTTGCTAGTTGAGAGAAAGAAAAGATTTTGTTTAAATTTATGGCAGTTGGGTGGTTTTACAAAATAAAAAGAAAGCGAATTAGGGCGATGATTTTCCAGTGGATGGCATGTGTGGTGCTTAGCATCGTTAGGTTAAGTATTTTTGGGTGCTAGGAAAGTGGAAAATTCATTGGAAATTTGAATAACTAAGCGAGTTTATAAATTCTCCTCTTTGGTAAAATAAATTTTCTTAAATCTAAAAGTAAAATAAACTTTAAATGTTTCATAGCTTAGATTCGAAGTTCTTTTCCTGCAAAACTTCCTAAACAAATACAAATCAACTCTCCCCAAACTTCCTTTATCGAGGACCATTCACACCTCCAATTGTTGTGGGATCCTCGCCCCGCAATTTGGCCCCGTACGCCCTCAGGTATTTCAGCCAATTAGTGGCAAATAAAATAAATTCAATTTCACGCACACCCGCCCGAGGGAGTCCCGCGGAGGCGGAGGAGGTTCAGTTGAGCGTATGTGTGAATAATGTGGCCCGGAGGTCCTGCCTCGGATCCGGGCTATATACCCCAGTGACCCCGGCAAATCCCCGGCCCACCGGCGGAGGCCTCAAATTAGCGCAAAATGTTTTCAAGGGTTGATTAGGCAAATGTTCGTTAACTTTCGGCTGCACTTGTCGGGGATACGGGATGGGTATTACGGCATGGGGATTTCGGGTAGGGAAATAGGGAAAGCAGGAGGGGTAGGAGCAGGAGCAGTAGCAGACGAGGATCTGGGATACGCATTAATTATGCTAAACATTTTTAAATATTGTCCTCACATGCATCGCAAACTCAGCACAAAAGACGCGACTCTTGAGGTTTCCTGCAGTGAGGAAAAAAGAAGGAAAGGGTATTAGTATATAACATGATTTTCAGGAATTAATTTGTTTATTCAGAATTTAACAATTAGGTAAATTTACGAATTACGGAAACAATATTGAGTGTATTTTAAGGAGTAATAAATAAATAAATAAAAAACAGATATTTCTGTGATTTCTAAAACCAACATTCCCGGAACTTATATTTTATTTTATTTTAACTAAATTCTAGATTAACTATTTACAAATCCTAAACTAAGTTTAACATTTAAATGAGTATTTAATTCATTCATAAAAAAAATTCTGATTAAAAACCATTTGTACATGATTAATGATGATCAAACAGCATCCTCAAACTCTCGTCACTTAAGAACCTTTTTCTCTGCAATTAAAATATAACATTCATAATTTTTTTATATAATTTTTTCTCTGTGCATTTCCCGCTTCCTCCCCGCCTGACTCACTTTTGATTGGATCGAGTTTTGTGTTTAAGGGCGAAACTTCTGTGGCCCTGACTTTCATGTCGCGTCCCTGGGGTTCGCTTGATTTCTCGCTCAGTCCCATCCGTCGCCTGTCGCCGCTTCGGTTGGGCAATTATGCAAATTAGATTTAATACCTTTCAACACATTTAAGCGGATTACAATTTAATATTTTTCACATTGTTTATCTACATTTTGTTTGTTTGCATTGCCAGTTGTGTCAGAGGGATAGGACGTGTTCCGGCTTCAATAGGTGCGAGGGATTGCCATAGACTCCGGGCACACATGGGTTAATTAGCGACAACAACAATTTTGATGACTCTTTTTGTACATTTTAATTGTAGCAATTAATGTGGAACACACAGACACCAGCAGCAGCAAGAAGTTGAACAAATTATACACAATTTATTTGAGAAGTTGAAGGATGATGGAAGGGTACGGAAAATGGGTGGCTAAAGGGTGGTAAAGTGCAAGGAGATTTTATAAACTAAATATAAATAAAAGGTTTAATATGATATATAATATCTAAATATAAGTTAATATATTCTTCAAATGCTAAAAAAAAAATAAGATAAAATAGGACTCAATTTCCCCCTTAATCTATTCAATAAAATATATTATTCTCATTTCTCCCCTTAATTTAACATATGATTATCGCTTCCTCTGCGTTTCACCCTCCGCACCACAGACACACCAAGCGACCCTCAACCTTTGGCGACAAATTTATCAATTCATTAATCAATTCATAACCCAATTGAGAACCGAATGCCGAACTCGTGATACGCGACTAATACCATAATTTCCAGCATGTTTACACAATCCATCTGGCTATATTCCAGCAAACCAAACAGATAGAGCGACGGGGGAGACTTTCGATGATGGTGGGGCGGGAAAAATTCGGAGGGGGCGGGCGGACGAGGAGCAAACAGAAAATGTCCAAGAGCAATCAGCGGGCGAGTTTTCCGAATTTCCAACTTGGCTGTGCCATCAATCCACAAAAACGAAGGAAAGCCAAATCCGTGCGTGAGTCCACTGAATAAACAGGGGGAAAAAAGACAGCGAAAAGGAGGTATTTAAAGGCAGAAAGAGAGAGATGCATTGTTTTTGTTTTTAAACCATTTTTATTTGTGAAATTTACGACTAGGTTTAATATTTAACTGCTAAATAATACCGCTTGCTTTTCGATTTCATTCAAATATAAAATGGTTTCTATATTTCTTATATTGATTTATTTAGAAAAATGTTTAAAAAAGAATATTAAAGTTTACTTGTTTAGGCCATATATCAGCCGTTCAAAAATATTTTCAGTAACAACTTTAATATTTTAAAATATTAAAAAACTTTTTGCAGACAGCGAAAACTTAAACTGGGAGAGCTCACAAGCAGCCCCTTTTAGTATACCTAATGTAACACTTAAATTTCAAACAACTTTTTTCTTATGCGAAACAAAGGTAATTTTCAACAATTTTTTATAAATATTAAATTTAATATAAAAAGAATTATGAATTTTTATAAATAATACTTAGTTATAAACAAAAACGTTTTTTTTAGGCAAAACAGAGGAAATTTTTAACAATTGTAGTACTCTTTTCATATTAAATTTAATATAAAATGAATTTAAAATGTTTATAAATAAATATATATTAATTTTAAAATTAAATGAATTATAAACTATTATTTATATTATTTCGACACAAAAGATCAAAGATCTGGTGGCAGTGCAACAAGGCCCTTAATAATTATTTGTATTAATTTCTTAGTGCCTATTAAAAATTTTTGACAAACAATTTAAACCTGAAACCATTCCCTATTCAATTTTCAAATTGCAATTCCCCTCCACGGTTCCCAGGCGAATTTTGAATCCGAAACTCTCCCTCTGGATGTCAATGTCCTGGTCCCGTCAAAATGATTTCGATTTAATCGTTAGGAAATTTTCGCGAGAGCCAGAACAATTCCTCTATCAAAGCTAATTGCTCGGGGCATTAGCAGAGGGAAAAGGGGAAGGGAAAATGGGAAAATCGAGAGAGAGACGGCACGATTTGTAAGGGAAAATTGTCACCATATGCGTCAACACGCAATAATTCACCAGAAAAATAATCCAAACAATTGACCAGACTTCCACTCCTCCTCCTCCTCTAATGGCGAGGGTGTGTCGTCCCTTTTCTACGCCTCTGACTCTGGATTTCCTCGATGTTCCTGTGCCGGCAGCAAGTGCCACATCCGCATCCACTCCCCCAACCCTTGATCCCCCCTCCTGCAGCGCTCTTTTGGTGTTTTGGTGCTAATTGAATTCATTGCTGCGCTGATCAAGTGCTGCCAAACAACAACAAATCATCCCCAGAGGCTAATGATACCAAACGACTGAAGTCCGGGACTCTACGACTCGACGAACGAGTGGAAGTCGAAGGCGGGGGGCAGCCATGGGTTAAGAGGGGTGGCCAAGAGAGGGTTGCTCTGGACCAACTGCTCGCACATCTTGGCCGTTCCTGTTGCTGTTTTTGTTATTGCTCGGCGTTAAATGAAATTAGAAAACCTTATGCTGAGTTAATTAGCAAAAATTTAACGGAGCAATGAGGGGATTCCAGAGGGGATTCCCCAGCAGGTAGCAGGGAAGAGCGGTGGTAAATACTTGAACAGGTTGGGTGAATCTTGAAGAAACCTAATTTTGGTTTCACAAATATTTACTATTGGTTTTAATCAAGTTGGGTTAAATTTTGAGAAATTATAAGGTGCTAGAGGGTAATTATGTAATGTATAAATAATATTGATTTATAGTAAAGCATAAAAACATATTTAAGAAAGATTATTATGTTAACTTATTATAAAGAATATTTGTAGTTTAATCTATACACCTGAGACTTATATGGTAAAAATAAAGATTTTATTGCATTTCTTTATTCTGTACTTTTGTAACAGACAAACACTATAGTTTTTGGGAAATAAGATAGTTATTCAAAATATTTAATCGCTTTACAACTCATTTTTTAGCAAGCCTATACCTACTATATCTTAATAATATCTTAATAAATAATGTTACGTCTATTTGACTAAATCCAATCATATTTTAATTTATTTAATAAGAAACCCATATACAGAAATGTATTTTAGTTTTACATTCTTATTTTAAACCATTAAACTATATTTATTTTTATAATTAGACAAATTCCCCTAAAGATTTCCATAGCACAATATAGAAGCTAGAAGTATAATACCAAAGACAGCTCAAACTATATCAGACTAAAGAAAACCCTTAACTATAAATCCCTCAAAGTGCGCATATGTGCCTTACTCTCTATGGCAATTCCCCTAATAATTAGAAAGGATTTGTCCCAAAACGACGGCAATTAAAAACGGAATGCCGCCCATCAATTGTGATATCAATCGGGGCCAATCAATAGGGCACCGCAGCATCCTGGACCGCGTCCCCTCGCCTCGTCCTGGCAGCTAACAGGGCAAACAACCATTAGCAGCTAGCTGGCTAACGAGCAATAACCGCTTAGATGCCCCCAACTCCGACGGCGATCCCCCCAGACAAATGCAAATTTGACAATAATAAAATCCAACATATGACAATAATCGCACATATTTGACAATAAAATCGAAAATCGAGGAAAATTCTATTGGATATTAGCGCAAAATCGAAGGGGAGGGATGTGATGGACGGGTAGAATGGGGGAAGTGGTGTGCTAAATCAGTAAAGCAAACATCACATATAACAAAATTAAGCATAAAATGTGATCATCTGTGTTGACATGAAGATCAAACTGGGACCGGGGACCAGGAAACTGGGAAACTATAAATGCAGAAGAGGGTTGCCCATCACTGCGGGAAAGAAGGGTGCAAATGTAAGTAAAAGAAATATAAATATATTCCAAAGATACATTATATATAGTAAATTTAATTTATTTTCTTATTTTTCTATGTATACCAAAGTAATTTATATAACCTTTATTTGTTTAAAATTCATTTAAAATACAAAAACATTTATATTTAGATAATAAAACCAACTCCAACAGCATTAATTGTAAACTTTTAAGGCAAACTGCAATATAATCTACAAATTTTATATAGATTTTTGTAATAGCTCACTTTTTTCAGTGTAACTGATGACGTTGCCCAACAGGGGATAACCAAATTGTAACACCAGCAACAATGGCAACCAAAGTCAGACGGTGAAGGGAAACGAAGGGACCCGGACCCGGGGAAGTGAACCCTCAATTCAAACGGCGATTTTCTGGGTGTGTGCCTTCCGCAACTCCGGCGCTCATGTGTTTATAGAAATTATAACTCACATTTAATTTGCAACAGATGCGACAATCAGCAGCGGGCATCCCGAGAGGACCCAGAGGACCAGAATCCAACCCGAAAACCAATTCCAGTTCTACGGTTTGATCTTTGTCACCCTTTTTTCCCGGGCTATTCAATGAAATTCTCCTGCTGCAAATTACCCGCTAATAGCTCAATGAATTGAAATTAGGGAGAAATCTCTCCCCATACCCCCTCTACCTACCATATTCATTGTTCGTTCTGGTTCAACACATTTGGCCACTTCAAGGCAAATCAAAATAAAGCGCAGCATCAGCAACCGCAGTCCATGGTGCACAGTGGGTTAAGATCAGAGGAGAAAGGTGTCAGAGGTTCAGTGAGTAATGGGTTAAGCTGTGAGGAGGAGAGTAGGATAATTTAAAGGGAATTTTTACATTATTTTTAAGTTACTTGGAGCAAAGAAAGTATGGTATACTTTACAAAATCAAGCTGCAAAAATTAGTGATACATTTTTAAGGCCTTAATAATTAAGTATTCTCCCATGAAACCACCGTGCCACATATCCTTATACCCACAAACTCCAGTGTTTCCTTCATTTATTTATACAAAAATGTGCTACGTGTTCGCCAGCCAGCAGCAGCAAGAGCCAAATGAATTTTTATTAGCCCATCAAACAACAAGAAACTGCTGCATAATAACAACAACACTGAGGCCAACAACAGCAACAGATCAAACAACCAATAATAACAATATAAAGCATACTTCAAGGCACGATGAAAACCGTAGAGTCCGTCCGCGTGCGAGTCTATGAAATACTTGAGAACTACGTGATAAAGTGGACAGACGAGTTCTCTCCAAGAGAATGGAAATGGGTTTTGGGTTTGGGTTTGGGTACGAGTTCGAGTTCTGTTTCGGAACAATTCCAAATGAGTTCACACTTTATGTCATCTCTGAGTTCAGGGAATATTAAGAGTACTCAGCTAATTGTTACTATGCCAATATATGAAGTAATTCAGTTAAATGTGGGGATACATTCTAAGGCACAGAATGCGGTTTACTATATTATATAATGATGATTGTAATCGTTTTACTTACAATATTTTTGTATTTAAGAAGAAAGTAACTCTGATTTTAATGTGTATATTTAAAAAACGATTCGGAAATTTAAAAGAAAATACGTTTGGAATTAATAGATTGTTTTTTAATCGTACTTTCATCTTACTTTACAATTAGTTTATGTTAGGATCTAATCTAAAAAGATTAAATTCAAAACATAAAATGGTAAGAAGACAGATTTCGAATGTATTAACTCAATTATATTTGAAGACCAAGAAAACCTGCCAAAAACCTATCATATTACCTGTATTTATATTTAAATAAATAAGCATATTCTATTCTATGCGAAATATAAATAACCAGATTAAACGCCAGATAAATAATCATCATAAGAATAAAGAAAAGATAATTCCCTTCTGTTTTGGTAACTTACCCACAGCTGATCCGAGTTGAATCCAGTTCAAACTCTTATCAATGATTAGAAATTCTGATAATAAATTATATGACTCGTCTTCTTATGGCGGAAATTGAGGCTCACCATGATTTTTTTCAATTTGCCATACAATATATGCCATATATACAATATGTACTCTCCAGTACTTCGAATACATGGCTTGAAAGCGAGCCAAATCGAAATCAACAACCGACATCGACATCGAAGTGGCTTCGTTGTTTGTGTGCTAAGTTGGCTACATTTTAATTAGCGAAATAATTTTGAAGTGATACTATAAATTTAGTCATAATTATTGTCTCAGCAATTAACTTGATTATCTTGTGCACATTTTGATTTATTTGCAACGATAAGCCCCTATCGCAAGGGCCCTCGGATTGTCGAGAAATTGAACCGAATTGTGATTGGAAGTATATTGAGGCTTCAAACGGCTCCTTCTTTCGCTATTTGTTGTTCGATGTATTTATAAATTCGGTGCCCACAGACAGCTCTCAAAGCCAGCCAGATTAGATATACACATGAATATATATTAAATGTATATAAAAGTGAAATATATATTTTTATAATCTTAACGAGAATTTTGGGGCTTTTCGCTGCTGAGAAATTAATGGTTTATGGTTTGAATTATGTTCTTTGAACGCAATTTTAATTTAAAGCAGGAACTTTAAATTGAAGATTGTTATTGAATGCTGCACAAATAAATAAATTAAGTAACTTGTTAGTTAAAGAGCATTTACCATTATTTTATCATTAATACTCTTCAATCTAGATATCAGCCCGTTCCCATCGCAGTTTTTCCTTTCCCAGTTTTCTCTAAAACCCATAAATTAAACCCTTCTCCTTGTCATGTTTTCACGTGATTTATTTTTGCCAGTTTTTGATTTCGAAAATAAATTCATTACAATTTACTAATTCCGTCGCAATGCGACAATTTACATTGTTGTTATTCCATGGCTGTGTGTGGTTTTTGTTAATTTTAAATACTACAATTACGTAATTACAGATATTTACACAAATTACACAAGCAAATTACAAGTTGCCCAACTAAACTTAATCGCATTTAATGTAATTTATTTACTTAAGCATTATTCATTTAGTTAAGATTTATGATTACTTTGTTGCTTATTTGTTATGTTCCTATTTAGATTTATGTTTATGTACATTCAGGGGCTGCTGCAGGGGGGGTTGGGGGAGGAGGAAGCTAATGAATTTAATTTATATTTCTTGTTTACATATATCACACAGTGCCCCGCTTTGTGTGGGCACAAAATAAAAATAATAATAATAATAAATGGCAATCGGGAACCGTAGGGAAAACAGATTTCAACGGATTGCGCAAACGAAAAACAGGGTGTTGCTTGGGGGTAATGTGTTGGGACGGCGGTTTGATCGCGGCATGACTAGATTGGAGACTCCTCCAGATCACCCACTCCTCCTTGAGCCTTCTACTCCTCCTAACTGGCGGCACTCGGCTGCGGCTGCTGCGACTGCGACTGCGACTGCGACTGCTGCTGCTGGGCCTTGGCCCGCTCCTTGGCCTCCTGCTGGGCCTTCTTCGAGCGCTTCCACTTCATGCGGCGGTTCTGGAACCAGATCTTCACCTGCGTCTCCGAGAGCATCAGCCCGCTGGCCACCTCGAAGCGCTTGGGCCGGCTGAGGTACTTGTTCTGCTTGAACTGCTTCTCCAGCTCGAGCAGCTGCTGGGAGGTGAAGGCGGTGCGCGGTCTCCGTGTCTTCCCAAGGATGGCATGGTGCGGGTAGGCCGCCAGCTCGGGGATGCGGTGGTGGAGCATTCCGGCGCGGGCCAGGAACTCGAATTGCAGTTGCGAGGGCATGAAATTGTGGCCCATGGGTATCTGTAAGTATGGAAAATAAAATTAAATTAATAAACTTGCATTTAGGAAGAAAATAAATCGTGTACGCCTTATTTTAAAAGTAAACTTTTATCATTTTATTTTCAATTTAAAATCGAAAGGTAACATTTTACATTTTAGGTGATTTGGGATTTTTTAGTTGTATTATTACTTTTTTTTATATACCTTTAAAAATGGTTTAAAATAACTAAACAGAAAAAACAACAGCTACAAAATTATGCTTACTTTTAGATGCCTTCTTAAGTGATTCTAAATAAGTGTTGATATTTCATATAAAGATTGTTTTAAAATTATAAAGTATAAGACAAAAAAATAAAATATTTTCCCTTTAACAATTTTAAAATAAATAATCTAGCGGCTTTTTCGGGTTAATCTTTAAATAAGATACAAAATTTATTTACAAGGAAATTTAAAGGGTTAATAAATAGGCTTTTTAAACTTCTTGAAAAGGAGTCTAAAAGTACGTATTGTAATAATTAGGGCAACAAATTTTGTTTAAATTTAATCGTTTTAATTTGTACAATGTCTAAATGTATGTAATGTAATAATGCAGGCATCAAATTCAGTTTAAATTTAATATGTTGAAAATTTTTAGCCCAATTTGGGAGACCTTTTAAAGGTTTTTAAACCCCATTGTTATTTTTATAGCACCCCCGATATGTTATTTTAATTTTTAAAAGTAAAGTAATTAAAGTAAAGTAAAAGTAATAGTAAACTTACAGGTATGGGCTTTCCCGAAGGGTCCAGGGGTCTATGGAAGGCGGATCCGCCCTGTGCCAGCAGCTGGTAGGGATGTCCGCCCGCGTAGAGCGGAAAATCCTGCGGCCGGATGGGACTATGCGGTGGCACAGGCTTCTTGAACTCATCGTGGAGATCGGACATGCGCATGGACAGGTGATGTGGATGGAGGCCACCGCCCTGTGGCTGCTGATCCTCGCAGCCCGGGCTGATGGGCGGACTGGAGCGGTGCGACGAGCTCGGCGATTCGGATCTATAAAAAGCAGAGATAGGAAATATAACGTGAGACACTCTAAACGCGAAAGGCAATTATCTAACCCAGCGATGGCTATCGAAATTACGCGACACATTTCGAAAACAATTAATGTTACTGCCTCTTGTGTTGTTACCCTGCCTTTTGCCTTTTGCCTTTGTCTAATTTGTTTGCTTTCGTACACAATTCGCACTTGAAAATTAGCCACTCGCACACACTCAGGCCAGCGGACACATGGCGTATACGTAATCTCTTTGGGCAATGACCAAACTGGAATTGACCAATTGAAGGCTTTCGGCTTGCCATGTTTTCGAGTGGCTGACACAAAGCTGCTTTGGAGCTTTGCATTTGGCTTTCAGGACGCTTCTCGCCAAGTGCCCCGGTTTTGTTTGGCCAAAGCCAGTTGGCTACCAAAAGGATTAACCATGAATGCATAAGGGGTTCATTGTTTAGTTCTGAATTTGTGCTCGAATTGGTTTTTAAGTTGCGGTATTAGCGGCAAACTAATGCAAATTAATGACTGCTACTAGTAATATACTCAATCAATTTGGGCACATTATTTTTATTGCTGACTTATTTGTCTTTATGGATTGTATCCATAAATGCTTTGTGCAGTAAATAAAGTGCATTTTGATATTTGGTTCTTATTGTAGGAGGTGGTTTTAAAGGGCATACTTAGGGTATTTTGTTTGTCTAAGATGACTAATTAAATTATCAGTATAATACGGAAAATGTAGGTATTATTTTTAACAGATTATTTTCGGAGCCAAGGGACTTAACTGTGTCTAGAAATATCAACAAATTGTTTTATTAATTCTATTCTGTCACATGATTGATTGCATTGCAATTTAAGAAATTATACTGAACTGTACTTCAACTCCTAAAATTGCTTCTCAAAATAAAAATTACAATAATTATAAGTACATAAGAAACTTATGGAAATACTGGGAAGGTTATAACTCAATAAACTTATTGACTTTAAGATGAACATCAATTTAATGGAGTCAAATAATGTTACGTCTGAAAAATCAAAGATTGGTACCCAAGTATTTGGCCTTAAAATTTTCAATTAAAATCTTTATAAAGGTCCTCCTACCTTTTCGAACAATAATATCCCTCTAATATATATTTATAATGTATTTGAATAAATTATAATGCAAAGTTTTAGCATATTTAAGGACTTATAAATACAACATATGGAAACCATTTTACAATACAAAAATCGCTTAGTATTAGTAACCTATTTTAAAACTATTTTCCCTATCCATTGAAATGTTTCTATTATTAAAATCTGATATTTTCCGTATAGGACTTTAATTTAAAATTCTAAATTTAATCTGAAGGTTACTCAAACCAAAAAAATTTTGTGAGATTTCTTCCTATTAACCAGAATGTCCAACACTCACCTTGACATGCCGTCGGGACTGGGCGAGTCGTACTCCCTTGAGTCGCGGATGCGCTGCAGTGCCTCCTGCTCGCTGATTCCGCCGGCGGCCGCGGCAACCACATGAGCCGCCGCCGCCGCATTGGAGGCGGCCACAAAGTCGTGGTTCAGCTCCGCCTGATGCCGGGCATAGTGGATGGCGGCCAGATGGCCATCCACATTGATGGGTTGCGGCTCGCCCGCCTGGTGCTGGCTCTTGGCCAGCAGGGCATCGATGCAGAATGACTTCTTGGGCTGACTTTGGGCGGGTGGCAGGAGCGTGGTTCCCATGGTGGCGCCGCTGTGGCTCAGGTGGTTGCCAGGCGGCTGGGGCGAAAGCTGTGGCGGAGCTGCTGCTGCTGCTGCTGCAGCTGGCGCATTGCCCGGCATCATGACCGCAGTGAGGGGAAGACGTGGCAGGGGATAGGCACCCAAGGCGGGATGCGGATGTGGCACATGATGTGGCGGTGGTGGTGGCGGGAAACCCTCGACATAGAGACGTGCGTGGGGCGGCGGCGGTGGCGCAGGCTGTTGAGCTGCGCCCACTGGCAAGGGTGCCACCAGCAGAGGCATTCCCTGGCCGATTTGATGACTCTGATCCGCTGGAGAGCTGTCCTGGACACCGGCACTGGGACTCAGTCCCGGGGCATAGGCGCTGAGGGGCGAGCCGGTGGTGGCCGTGGAGTGGCTGGGACTTGCGGCCGGCGGACTGGGACTGGGTTCGTGGGACTGGGATCTGGGCGAGAGTGTGGAGTGGCTGCTGCTCTGGTCGTAGTCCTGGGCGGCTGGCGGGGAACGCTGGCGGTGCAGATGGTGGCTGCTGCTGCTACTGTGGTGCTGATGCTGATGAATGTGGCTCAGCAGGAGTTGCGACGGCATCGAGGAGTTAGCACTGGCTACAACGGTGGTGGTCAGCGGCGGCGGTGGCGGCTGCTGCGACACTTGGGCACTGGACATGCTTCACTTCGAGTCACCAAAAGTTAAGTTTTCGCTTTGTTTATATAAATTTTATATTTATAATTTCTAGAATTCCCTCAAAAACACTTTTCAAACACGCTGCGTAAACGATTTGCGACCGCACCTCGCTGGTTTTATCTTTGTTCGAGGCGAAACGAACTCGACGAGCGCTCATTAACGACTGTGCGCCGCTGGCAGCCAAACGTGGTATCATATACCGCGATGCGAGTGTCGGGGAATACGAGTCTCAACCACCGGAACCATTAGCACCACCACTCTCGCTCTCTCTCTACCTCTCTATCTCTCTGTCTATCGCTCTCTGGAAAGCCATTTCAAGATGGAGTATGTGCCACTTGTGCGCTAAGGGGAAAACGAGATGGTGCTATGCCATGGGGCGTGGCCAAATGGCATAAAATGTCCATTGAGGGCGGGGCCAAAGGCTGAACAGAGAGGGAAGAAGCCGCCACTCGTCGTTGGGGGTTCTCCAGCGAAAATTTCATATAAATTGTTGGAAAAACGAGGCTATAATTGCCATCATTATGGAGTGTTGAGCAACTAACAAGTTCAGCGGCAAAAGACGTAAGAAGAATCTTCATAATCAACTGAACAGGAACGGGCACAGAGAGGAAGGCGGAGAGAGACGGAGGTCGAGAGGTCGTCCTTAATGGCAGCAAAAAGCAAAAAAAAAAAAGGAGAAGGCAAAAGGCAGGACTCAGACGGAAGTCTGGCAGATGATTAGGGCAGCAATTAAGGCACTCGACTGGGCCACGATTTAAGCTCCCAGCAGCAGCCTTTAAGACCCGTCAAATCGATAATCTCCTCTCGCTCCTCGAAGCTATAACCATAAACGATTCGATTCATTGGCGTTTTTACAACTTGCTTGGCCGTCTGGGGGCTACCGGGAGGCACCCCGTAATGCGTAATGCCCATAATGCAGTCTCCCGTCCGTGTGCCTCGGTTTACGACACCGAATGGCGACGGGTTTAATGTTCCCTTGATGGATTACTAAGTGGACATGAATGGCTGCCACCAAGTGTCTGGGAGTTGGAGAGCCAGACAGCAGCCCATGGAGCAGCAGTCAATGCGAAATGGATTAAGAGGCAGTACAGGAGGGGACTTCAGTGTAGTAATATTATATATTATGGGATATTAGTTGAAGTGGGACTTACTTGGCTCAAAGGAAAACTATACTAATTTTGGAATAACTTAATAATTTTATATTTCTATCTACATTTTTATCATATCTTAAATGTTTTAGATAACTTAAGTGGAATCTTGGAGTGTAATTATTTATTTTCTATTATAATACATTACCTCAACTCAGGCTATATTTCTTTCCCTGTTTTTCTAGAAGGTAGCGTTATCCAAATCTTTATAAGTATTGATTTTCCTGAGGCAACCAAGGGAGGTTTAACGCAACTTTCAAAATTACTTTAGGTTCCTTGAAAATAATAAAAATAATACTAGAAATTCCCAAGACTGAGTTCTAAGACCTTTCGTGGTGGAAGCTGCATAAAAAATCTGCTAAACTTGTTTTCTATTAAAGGCAATGTGTGTGTGATCCAGCTTATAGTTAAATATGCAGTTTTCTACATTTAAATAAATGTTATACAATAATTAAAGCATATGGAATACAGGTAACAAATAAAATATACAACAAATAAATAAGTTTTTTAAATAAAATAAAATAAATGCTCAACAATAAACTTTATTTAATATAAATAAATAACCTACCATTAATGAATTATTTCTTTAAAGCAATTCTTTTAGGATGCTGTTAAACATTATCAATAAATACCTAGTTTACGTACATACATATGTACAAAAAAACAATAATACATTTTAACAAACTTATTTTCCAACTATTCCATGCTATTCCCCAATTTACCAAAACACTTTCCAAACTGTATTTATTTATTGTTTTCCTAATTTGAAGCCTTAACCCTTTGCCAAAGCAAACAGAGAACCAAGCAGCTGGCGCAAGAACAAGAAAATGCACAACTCCAGAAGTCTGGAGAGGTCGAGACCAGAAAAATACAACATTATATATATTGTAGTACAGGAATATATCATGCAATGTCCAGACAGGAAAAGAGTTGGGGGGAAATGTGGGGAGAAGAAGGAGGAGCAGGAAAACTGCTCTCTAACAAGAAACGTGCCAAAGTGTATTTTCTTTAGCCACGTACCTCGGACCTAACTCATGCCCGAATTTA